>JAOSBN010114559.1:0-10222 GCA_027563595.1 Erythroxylum suave
AGGAAATTTTCCAATTGAGGAAAGTATGTGGATTTGAGTAATATAAGATTTAGATAAAGGTGAAAGAAATGAAAAAAGAAAATTATACCGATTCAGACGGACTTTCGGATTGGATTAGTCTTAAGGTTTTCATCGCGATCGATTTTCTCTGTTCTTTGTTTTTGGATGTCGGATCCACTTTGTTAAGTTTTCGAGTTGCTTCCGTTTCGATTTTCTTTTGATTTCGATTCGTATTTTATTCGTTTCCGATATGTTTTCGCCTTATGTTTCATTTCTTTGCTGGAATCCGCTTTTGATCCGATTCGTTTTCGATTCCTACGTTAATTGTGTTCACTATGTTTTTGTTCCGCTGCTAATTCGATTTGTTTCGATTATTGTTTCGCCTTTCGTTCGCTTTGTCTTTCGAACCTTTCGCTTCGCTTTCGATTCGTCTTCGTTTCGAAATTTTTGTTTCGTTTTCCGCGTTTCTGGTTGGAGTCTCGTTCCCGAATCGGGTCCCAACAGGTTAACTTCAAACCACGCATATTAAACATTTCTATAAATAAAAGTCTTCTTTAAAGTGTTAAAATATTTTAGGCATTAGAAATTGTCCATATACATCCATCATTTATAATCAACGAACATAAGCAGACCACTCTCATCATTTATAATCAATGTAACAGGCAATTCATCAAACACCTTTCATGCATTAGAAATTCGTCCCAACATTACAACCAAAATCACGTCTTTTCCCTTCCATCGCTAACATTAATACATTCAATACAAATTCCAATCATAGACAACCCAAATCAAACAATGAAACTCAATATATTATCCTTTAATACATCCAACATGACATGACCGTCCAAGCAAGTACAAAATAAACCAAAAACAAACACCTGACGACGTACCTACATGAGGGAGAGAAGACAGAACCACACTAAAGAAGATATAACCACACCACGAAGAAGAAGGTCGTCCAAAGAAGATGGAAGATTGTTGGTACTAGGAGAGAATGAAGAATACAATAAACAAACAAGAGAGGGAAAAGAGTTGGAAAAAATGAGGAGAAGAGGGGGGGGAGTCAGTGTATATGTTAAATAGATACTAAAAATGATGTTGTTTGTCTTGTTTAATTTTTTTTAAAAATGTTCAATACATTTGATGACGCCTTCTACAATGTTGCCATATGTCTATGCAGAATCAAACTTTTAGCGACTCTTACACATATTTGTTGGTAAATTTCATTTTTGGTGACGAACTTATGAAATAGTCGCAAAATGTTAATACAATGTTGTCCTTTTACCGACTTTTTAGTAGTTCATCACTAAATATAAACTTTGGCGATGAATTTCTAAAATAGTCGCCAAATCTTTGTACTTTGTACATTTTCTATTTTCCTTTAATATATAAATAATATAAATAGTTTACAGTTTATATATAGTAAATAGAGTTTTGTGACACCATTTATATACTGTCAAATCATATATTTTAAAAGACATTAATAAGAAATTTTAATTTATTTTAAAATTTATATTTATAGAATTTTCCCTTTGTAATATAAAATTTCTAAAAAATGTAACCCAACTTATAATTAGTAATTAGAGTTTTTTCACACCACATAAATTTGTGAAATCATATATTTTAAAAGACATTAATAATCAAAATTTATTTATGTAATAAAAATTAATTTTGTGTTATTTGTCATATTATTTTTAAAATAACATTATTGTTAACTAAATTTATTTTTACACTTACTATCATTGTCAATAATATTTAATTATATTATTAAGAATATCATATTAATATTTAGTATTGATTTCCATTGTTTATATTATTGTAATTATCTTTTAATTACATTGTAGTACATATAATTATATATGGTGATTAATATAATGTTATCTTCAAGCATTACCGTTTCGTGACTGTTTTGAACATTAATGTCGTAAATTTATTCCTTGCATAATCTAAGGTGATGTCGTTTTGTTTAATACGATGTCGTTTTCTACTAGGTTATTAACAAAAAAACGAATGTCTCTTTATTTTTGTGTTAGCCGTGAACATTCCTCTTCGTTCATCATCTAATAAGCATTGTCCCCTCTATTGTGGTCATCTCTTGTGTTCTGGTTGTCACCGTCAAAGAAGCGTCGTTACCTGTGTTGGTATTGTTCTTCTTTTCTATTTTGAAACCCTCCTTCTTGTGCTCTGTTTTACTGCTATGTGTAAAGGTTTATTGTGATTATTGTGTTTTGCTTATGATGTATAGGTTTTTGTTTATGTTTATGTTTGCATATTTAAAAGATAGTTTCTTTTGTTTCTAAATTGGATATGGATGAGTCGATGTTTTTTTTCCTACCTTCCATGTTTGTTTGACAAAAGCCTCCTAACTGTTTGATGAAATGCTTGAATAAAGGATACTTCTGCAATAAATGTTTAAGTAAATATTTACATTTGATTGTAAAACTTATGGTATACAGTTTATCCATCAAAATGACTTTGTTTGAATGTGAAATGAAGCTGTAATTACACATAACACTTAAAAGTCAAATGGTAAAAATAAAAAATATGGTCAATTCTATTTTTGTGTTTGAGATTACAATTAAAACTCAAAACTAACAACCTAGTACTCTTATTCTCAAAGACCAAATCTTTTAGCATACCAACATTTGAAAAAATATATATAATGGACTTGCTCAAAACTAACAAGTTGATTATTAAGACAATTTAAAGCTAAATCACAAACTTATATAATGGAGTTGCTTAAAACTAGCAAGATAATTTAAAGCTAAACCCACTAAATATAGTACATAAAAATTTAACATTCTCAACCTTATTATCATATGAAGTAGTCTCTCTTGATAGATCACAACATTAATACATTGTTGGAGTTTTGCAATATACAAGAAAGAATTCTTCTATTGAATTTTTAGAATTAACTTGTTAACATTAATTAATCATAAAATGTCCACATGGCAACTAGTTTTCAATGGTAGAAATGAATTCTGCTGGTAGGAATGTGGAAAAATTGTCCAAGATAAAAAACAAATTAATGCAGATCAAATTCCCTCATCAAACACTAATCACCCTTACCTTCTATGACCTATCTTCTTCATCAAAGTTTTCAGTATCATCCTAACTATTACCTATATTTCTTTACTAATCAGTATCTCATTTTTTGTTATAAAGCAATTATATGAATATCTAATTGTATATACTATACGTTGTGTTAAACTTCCTTGAATATTCAAGATAAAGTAGATAGAAATGGAGGCACTGGTGATGTCCCGATGGTTCGTACATCATTAGGGTAATTGATTGTTTCGGGACAATGGTCAATTGCAAAAACTATGCCTGTTCATTATGATGATCGCGGAGTTTATTAGTCGGGTATGCATGTGTTCAAATTTGACTTCCTAATACCATTTTATTTAACTTTGATTATTTTATTCTCTTTGCTCATTAGCTGGAATGCATAGTATGTGCGATATATCTAATACTGTTGTGCATACTTGATATAAGAAATTGTTTGCGGCATCTTCTGTAAATTTAGCTAAAGCAAAGAAGTTATTGCAAAAGGGTGTCAATTTACTAAACCATGAGAGTCAACGATCTTTAACTATTTCAATTGATGGCTTGAAGTGTGTAAACTGGCTTCTTAGGAATCCAAACATTGAAAACCCCTTCACCTTTTCTACTTACTCTAATGTCACTGGGAATCTAAACAAATAATTATTTCTTTTCCTTTTCAATTGAATATTAGGCGTTGAACTTTATTTATTATTTTGTCTATAAAAATTGTTAAACTTCTAATTAACAACTTGTACTACTTATCATATATATCTCATTATATTATACTGCTTATGATATTTCAATATTTATATGTAGTATTATTTTATTGTTAATTAATATTAATGATTAAGAATAATGGTAGTTAACTTAACTTTATGATATTTTGATCCTTATAATATTAAAATTTTAGGTATGATTATCTTTTTATGTCCAAAGTATATTTACTTCCCAAAATTTAAATAACCTATCATGTGTTTTTCAACAATATGTTTAAAACTTTCAAAACATTTTACAATTTTTAGATGCTTCATTCTATTTTCATGAAAAAAATTTTATGAACAGACGTATATTACTACTATGTATTATAGGCATCATTAAAGAATCATTTTTGTATAAATTTGTAGGATGATATATATTTATAGAATCTGAGTGCATTAGCTATTTAAAAAAATATATAAACAAGATAAAAGAAAATAGCATAAATCATATACATCTCAAATATAATTAGGATTAATAGCTACATTTAACATTAAATCTTTTCAACATTATTGTTTTTAAGAATACTATCACATACAATAATTCATTAAGATTTCCTAAAGAATTTATCATATAACGTGAAATTTTTAATCTGACTTTTTGGCAAAGTTTCAATGATTCGTCACTAAAAGCCCCACATTTTATGATGATTTGGTCGATCGTTGCACAACTCTACCACATCACAAATGAAAAAAATATACGTAGCAAAAAGTTGCATATTTTACGATGATTTATACTTATCACCATAAAAAGTGTTCACTGCGCTTAACATCTATCAAAGATTAAGATAATTGTCGCTAAGTTATATCAAATTTCCAACGAAACAGAAAATCGTCCCTACAAAGTTTAACATTTAGCTACGAAATGTCCGAACTATACGAAATGTCGGAACTATCTAAAAAATTTGCTCCTTTTGCGATAAACCCGAAGGACCATCGTCAGATGGTTTCTTTTAATGACTATTATGTGATTTGTTGCTAAATGTTTGGCTTTTTGCAATGAATTTAATCTTTGTCACTAATAACAGTGTTTCTGGGACGATTTGTTTTTCATTTCTAAATAAATCGTAGCCAAATGTTCCCTCTGCTATAGTGTTTTCTTGTCATTATTTCTTTAGAGCTAATTGTGACAGGAGATTTTGCTACTTTCCTCTCCTTCAAAGTTCAAACCCCTAATTAAGCAACCTTATTTACTTCAACTATGTTTGTTGGTTTTCTCGTCTCTGCCTCGCTCACACATTCCTTTCGAAGTAAGCTTTTTAGGAAAGCATTTTTCTCGTCTAATGTAAATGTTAGTTTGTTACTATTTAAGCTATGTATATTCGAAACATATATTATGTTCACTCATTTTGGCTCTCCTGTTATGCCTTAACCAGATCAAGTGGAGTTGATCTCTTCTTTAGCCTGAATTAACTAGGGCCATCACTGATCCCCCTGACACCTAGAATAACTCCTAGTTTACTTTATCTTCTTCCTCATGAGCCCTCCTTTCATCCACTTCTTTGCCTGTTCCTAGAACTTCTCAATTTGACCAAGATGTGACCTTCAATTAAGCCTCACTTGCGAAGACCACATGGTATCTAGTGGTTGTTGACCCGTCTCCTTTTGACAAGGTAAGGTACATATTTCTGGCTGCAATATAGTGACATCTCTAATAGCAACTCTAAAATTCAACGCTTTAAAATTGTCTTCAACGTTAGTTAACTTTTATATAGATCAAAGACTAGCAGTTCCAACTGTAAACATGTGAGCTGAACATCAATGGAAGAAAGGTGGATTAGAAGAAGCCTTCATTAATGAAAAAGAAAATTTCATATTTAAACTCACTTCAAACGCTGAAATAAAAAAGGATAATAAGGCAAGACCATCGCATATCAACAATAAACCAATTTTCTTAAAACGTAAAAACTTGAATTATAAATGTAGAAAATTTCGATGATGTAAGTGCCAATATAAATTAATTTCTATAACATACGTCTAGAATACTAGTCAACAATGAGATTAAGCTACTTAACAAGCTTCATTGGAAATGCTATATATTTGGATGAAGCTAGTCTCAATGGAAAAGTCTGAGTAGATGTAAGAATGGATCAAGAGTTAATTAATTCCAGTTCTAAAGCTAGGTGATGATAGCAAAATGGTAGAGTTAGTTACGGTTATTAGTTATCAATGGAGGCTTTCTTTGATTTAGCGAAGAAAATAATGGTCAGCTACTATTAAACCTTTAAAAAGAGGGGATTACAATGAGTTTATGGCAATTAAGGAATATAAAATGATTATTAACACAATTAAGAGGCCAATTGATATGGGAAAATATTAGAAGTAGTGCATAATAATCAACCTAATCCAAAATTGAAAATACCCTAAGATAAAAACTTTGCTATTGAGGTTACAATCAAATATCAAAAAAGAGACCTCTAAAACCACAAGTTACAAATATTGATATAGTAGCCACAGAGGAGAGAAGCCTTAAACACCAAAACAAGATAGAAGTAAAGATGACATTGGGTCAAGTCAGATTCATGCCCCTTGGCCCAAGCTTGGTCCAAATATTTTTGTAAGAGCTCAGGCTTGGACTTAAACTCAATATTAGACTTATAGAGCTTTATTATATTAATTTTTAAATTAAATTTAATTTCATTTTTGAAACAAAGTTGTTATATTCAAAATAATATCATTTATACTTAAACATATATACCCAAAATCTTACTTTAAAAGCCTAAAATTGGGCCAAAACTTGATCAATACATGTTAAACTCGTTAAGTTCACACTAGACTGGCTCGAGAATAAGTGCTAACCCTATCATAAAATAGCCAATAATTCTCATAATTCTAATCATGTATCAATTATTCATTCAGAGGAAGTTCCTCAAGAACCAGAACAACTAAAGGCAAAACCTCGTGATGATTCTTGTAATGACATAACAATATTCATGCTAAAATGGATACTATGAAGTCTCAAAAAGCGAACTCTCATTTAATAAGTGAAAAGGTCAGTTTTGATCCCAAAACCTTGAAGGATAAACTTAGTCTTATAATTAGAACAAGATTAAGGAGGAAAGTAAAAACAATGGCCTTAGTTAGATCCCTAAACTCTATCTGATGTTAGTCATATCTTATAATGTAAGAGAGATTAACTGCTCCAAAAACAAAAGATAATCTCGACTACATTTTTAACAAAAGATTGCTTTGATATATCTTTTAGAGATTATGTTAAAATTTGATCTTTGCAATCAAGCATTATGGTTTTGGGGGTGAATATTGGTTCATTATTAGTAATCATAAACATCATTTTTATGGTCGAATAGTTTTGGCTTATGGCCCCAATAAAGTTAAAATTAATCAAGAGAGATCAACAGATTAATTAATGAATTTGTTAGTTCAACTTTTACCTCACCTTTGCCTATATAGCAAATTTGGACTTTTAGAGAATTTCAATTTGTAATAACTTGAGGAACATTATATATTACTTGGATCCCCTTAAATGAGATTAAAGGGCTTTAACAACACAATTTACACATCTAAATATGAAGGAAACAGTGTAAGATTTAGAAACAATAATGAGAAACAATAATGGTGACTTCAAAAGCTATGTTAGTTAGATAGCAATATTATACTTTAGATATGAGGGAAATTTCTTCACATTGAGTAATAAATGATGTGGGAGATGCCTAATTAGGAAAAATTAGACAAGGCCTTGGCAAATCATTCTTGGCTGGTTAGTTTCCCTAATAGTAAAGCCTTATTCACCAATAACCTTATATCTGATTACATTCCTGTTAAAATCCATAACCTTTTAAAATAAAAGAAAAGAACACTTTTAATGTTTAATAACTAAATGGAAAAATAAGAGGGATTTCAAGAAAATGTTAAAAATGGAATGAAGGAGGAAATTTAAGGATTTGAAGCTTACAAATGTACGAGAGAGCTCAAAGTTATAAAGAAGAAATTACATAAACTAAATCATACTCAAATACTACACACAATCTTTGGAAGCTCATATTTCTTTATTTAATAGAAATCAATGATTTAATATCTCAAAGAGGGGTATAGAAATTCAAAAAAATCTTCTATAGTGTTATTCTCTCTAAAAGAAACATAAAACAATTTACCTCACGTATAAATCCTAATAGTAACACAACTAAAAGTATCAAGATATCATGAATTTATTGTAGACATGCTTCTATAGCACACTAGACACATACTCTAACATCTGTTCTTCTATGAAGGTACTTAACTGATTCATTCCTTGATCAATTTTAGGAGTGCAAGTAGAGTTTCTTCTAAAACTATTCAACTGATTTGACATTAAAAATGCTGTATTTTAATTGAACACAAATTAAGCTTCTAAACCAAATGGTTTGAATGCTTTCTTTCTCCAAAACTAATGGCATTTAGTCAAAGACCAAATCTCCAAATCCATAAAGACATTCTTCTTAAATCAAAAGATGCTGAAGGAACTAAATAGAACTTATATCGTCCTAATACCGAAGATCTCTAGCCCATCATTTAAATGACTTTAAACATATATCATATTATAACACTATATAAGAGATTATCTATAAATTGTATCTTCCATATTGAAAGTAGTGATGAGCTCCATCATTAATGCAATCAAGGGAATTTTATTTAAGGAAGGAAAACATATAACAACATACTCATAACATAAGAGTTATTAAAAAAATATCAAATGAAAACAACTCCCAAAAGTTATTCTATAAAAATTGCCTTTAACAAAGATTTTGATTATATCAATTAGAATTTTATTCTTCAAGAACTAGAAGCCTTTGGATTTCCTAAGAAGTTCATCAAGTGGATTAAGCAATGCACAACCACAATTACCTATAGCATTCTCATTAATAGTGATCCTACCAAGCTAATGGATGCACCTAAAGATCTAAAGGCAAGGTGATTTATTATCTCCTTATCTTTTTACTCTTTGTATTGAGGTGCTAACTAGATTGAAAATCAAAATCTTAAACAAGAGGGTAAATTCCTTTTACACAAAAATGTAACATAGTGAAGATATTCAACTTGTCATTTATAGATGATCTTTTGTTTCTATTCAAATGTAAATCCAACTCTATCAAGACCCCTCTGAATTCTTTATAATTGTTTAACAATCTCAAATTTATTCACTAATATATAGAAGAGCTATTTATTTGTGTTAGTTTAAGTAACTTACTTAGAAAATTAGTTCCCATTTTTTTGGGTTAAGTATCAAGGATTCCCCTTTTAACTAAGTATCCTAAAAACTACCAAGATATTGAATTTTAAGGATTTCTATCCTTTTATTGACACAATCCTGAATGAGGTTTAGGCATAATTCCAATTAAAACAAAAAACAAGATGTTGATGGAAAGGAGAGCTTATGGAATTTATATAATTAAAGATACTCTCTAGATTAAATGGATCCATAACCATTTTATGATTATGGAAAGTTTTAGGAAAATAACGAAAAATAAATTAGTTTTAGACCTTGAATCATATTTTAAAAATAAGGGAAAGTATAAACAATATGGTGAAAAGCATGATAAGGAATGAGAAAGCAACTTCATTCTAGTATGATAATTAGATTGACATTTCCCATCTTCATAAGCTACCTAAGTTATCTTGTTTTATAAATATGAATAAAATGAGTAGTCATGTAACCTAAAAGGATTCCACATTATTACGAATAACTTCCTAAGAAATACACCTAACTTAGAAAGAGAGGCTTCATTCATATAGATGAGACATCCAATGAAGAAGTTCATTAATAAAACATGTTAGAAGATCTTTAAACTTTTATGTATAAAGTGTCATCATTCAAGTTTAGTTCAAGAACAAGTTCCCAATGTCCCTTTTATTCTTTCGTTAGCTATCAAGAACAAAGTTGAAACCATGGAAATGATAAAAAAGGTGTTATCATAAACCTAATTCTAAATTGCAAGCTTTGTAACCTAGAAATAGAGAATTTTAGTTATCTAATTTTCAAATGCTAGTTTAAAACTAATATTTGGTTTCAAATCAAAAGATCATGTAACTTATACTACCAACAAAATGAATGGAAGAAAATTGTAATATGGGCAAGGGGACCCTCACCATTTGAGATATGGTGATTATACAATATTGAAAATAACTTTTGGTTATTTGGTATATGCAATATGAAAAGAAAGAAAAGCAATAAGTTCTATAGATATTAGGAACAACTTCCTAGAAAAGATCTATGGCAATATAAGTTGGATCAAGGAAATAATCATGGTAAGTTACTCATATATTCAGTCAGCATTAAAATGGCAACTAGATGGAACTTATGATGGCGTGTCAAACCAACAAAAATAAATTCCTACTCTAGAACATTTAAACGAGTAAAGTGGTGAATAGGGTCGAACCACAGAGACCAATGTAGCAATTGTTTATTTGTGTGAAATCAATAA
>JAOSBN010114560.1:0-10221 GCA_027563595.1 Erythroxylum suave
GAACAAGACTTTAGATATAGAGAATATATTTCAAAAGTAATTTTATAATCATATTTCAACATTAGCAGTTAAGAATTTGAAGGGAAGCTTTAGTGTGAATAGAGTTGGTGGTAAATGGGAAGTAATATACACCATGTAAGGGAACTCCAACTTCAGAATGTTTTTACATTAAGTTCCTTAGAAGAAAAACTGGTTCGAAAATAAGATGGCATTGATATAGATATGTATATATGTATACATATATATACATATATGCATATATATACATATATACATATATATAAATATATGTATATATGTATATATATGTATATATGTCTATGTATGTATGTATGTATGTATGTATGTATGAATATATGTATATATGTATATATATGTATGTATATCTTATGCTATCAATACATGATCATATGTTAGAGAACTTTGATAAAGAGTGTAGTTGTTAGAGGCAAGTACATGATGGACTCTACATTTGCACTGAGTATTGTTGGCATTTTTGGTTCTAAAGAAACCAATTAAAAATTTTATGGAAGACTTAAATGTCATATTGTATAATGATTAGGTAGATGTAATCTAAGTTCTACATGAAAAAGTGTATAAATCCTTATCCTCTATTAATTTCTCGCATATTGTTCCCCAGTATGAAAGAGATATTAGGAAGGACTTGGATGTTGGCATTGACGCATGCATGATTAACTTAGTTAGTTTTCTTTTTATATTATTTTACCTTTAATATATGAAAAAATATTTTATGGAAAACAAATTAAAATTTAATAAATTTGTGCTTGCAATTTTTCATCCTCATACTTTGTAATGTTCAATGGTATTGTTGTTGCATATCTATAAAAACAATAGAAATTACAATTTGAATCCAAGATGAACATTACATAGAAATGTACTAATATTTCATATAAACATACTATTTGTATGATAATATAAATCCTATTATGTTATATTTAAAGTCATGACATATTTGTTTGAGAGTGTAGGTATATGTCTTATAGCAAGTATTGGTGTATTTTGGTGTGCAATGTGATGATAAAGTTTTATAATCCATATTTTCTATCTCATATACAACATAATTCCTATGGCACTATAATAAATAGGATTAACATGTTTTTTATATTATTTTAAATATGAAATTGGTATAAAGTTGAATTCTTTAGATTGAACAACATTTTAAGTTTGCTTATCTGTTGATGACTACAAGATTTACATATGTTGTGCCTTGGAATTTTGGAATGGGATTGGCACCTAGGATCATCAGTTATGGTAGATTTATATTTATATAATGTGTGCAACCTATCACTTGGAATATATTGTCATATGATTTATGAATTGTAATGGAAGGAGTAGATAGAGATGCTTAAGCACCAATATGAGCAGGTGATGTTTAGTAGTCTTTACTCTTTACATGACTTGTACCAACCTTTGGTAATAAAACTGCAAACTAAAACTCAAAAATGAATACAGTGGACTATTAATTTGTCCATTTTTTAATTTTATATTTAGCTTATATGTAACACCCCATTATCATAAATTACATACCAGAACACCCAGTGGATATTCTAGTACATAATCTATAATAATGGTGTATTAACTATCTCACCTTCATTTTATAACATAGCAATATATCTAACTTAGTCTTGGCATCAACTACTACACATAATTTTTCACCATATTTTAAAATTAAATACCAAAATGAAATCCTCATTTCATTTCATAAAACCGAATGTATTTACATTGTAGGTTTTTTTAAAACATCTATATATGTACATCATCATATCCTAATACAGAGTATGCTACATGAAAAGGAAAATTATACAAAAGGTCTATCTAAAGTCTTCAGTCTTAGCTGACCGACCTTTGAGTCATTTCTTCTTCACAAAAGTACAAGAATTATGCTTCTTGTAATCTCTCAATTGCTAATGTCCTCTCTCAGTCCTGAAATGTCAACGTGCAATTTTGGGTGAGTTTTGCGAAATCAATGAGGTAACCATCATCGATGGTTCACTCAATTTATGTAACACCTTATTACACATAACACATATTTCACATCTTTGCAATTTGCAAGAAATATCACATTTCACATTCTCATTCAAATATAAAGTACCAATGCATTTTAATCGGTCTTTCACATGTTTTAAAATGTGTATGCAATGTATGTGAGGCTCACTTTCACTTGTTATTGTTGCTGTTGCGACCGAGTGCCTTTTTATTAGCTCATATCCCTTAATGGATACCGAGTTGTACTAGATAATATCCCATATCCCTTAGTAGATACCTGGTCCTTTCACAACTAAGCTTGAGGCTCTTATCACAGTCTGAGCTTTAAGCTCTTTACACTAGCAACTCCGGTCACAATTACCTTTGTCTTTTATGCATTCATATAATGGAATGCTTCAAATTCATATCAATACAATCATTTGATTTCAGTTTCACTTTCACATTCATATTTATCATCAGACCTTGGTCTAGCATCCCACAATAATGAGGAGTATCACATATTCATTCAAATTCACATGCAAGGAGTAGTTCAATATCACAATTATCATATCAGAATCATCGGAACTTCATGTCTGGAATTCAACAGTCAAATCACGTTCATAGATAATTCAAATTAGAAATTAAGCAAAAAAAATAAGTGAGATTGTATAGGTTGCTCCTAATGCTAATGCCTAGAAGTTCTAGCAAAGTTTGGATGTTGACATTCAATATGTTCCTCTAAAACATATCATATATACACATATCATAACTTTGCAAAAATATGAGTTTATTTATGCATATTCATGTATACTGAATATATACAATGCATGTTCATGACAATTCTAGGTTCCTTATCATTATCCTTGTCACAAAATTCATTCATATAACAGTACTCAGTTTAACCATCTAGACTTATCTAAAAACATACTTTCAGCCTACTTTGAATGATTATTATCATCAATAAAATGAAGTAATTTGGCAACACTTCCTTCTAAAAAATTGTTCTCCTACCTCGTAAGTTTCTAAGACACCAAGATCATTCAATTTAATCCAATTCAATACTCTGAAAGTTATACTCCAAATATTGTAGACTAAGCACATTTGAAAATCAGCTAATGCATGATCATGTTGTCAAGTTGTACAACTCATATATCTCAATTACAATATCCAAGAATTACAAACTTTGTACCAACTGAAAGCTAAGAGATTAAGCTACAACTTTTGTGACGACACTTTTATTTGATTCGGTTTATGTCAATACAGTTTATTCGAAATTTAGAGGATATGATTCCTGTCTTGGGTAGTGTTATAGCTTAAACCAAGACTTAATTTCAAGCTAGATTTTGAAATTCATAGAGAAATAATTAAAATTCGATTTCTTTAGAAAATTTAAATCCCTATGTCTCTATTTTTCTTAAATCAAGAATCATTCCATTTTGATAACTAAAGAACAAGTTATCTCTAAAATACCGAAGTATGTTCAGTGAAAATACTGCAGATATGAAATTCCAGAACTCCTCATCAATTTCGTCCATATATCTCTCCCAAATAACTTCAGACGGTTATAATTTTTGGTGGCAATGTACAACAATGTGTGTTGAGTCTAATGGTTCAAGTCCCATGTCATTTTGAGGTCAGGAGAAGAAGTTATGAACAAAATATCAAAGGATGTTCAAAACAGTCCCTTATTATTCAAAGGTTCAGAGGCACGATCGCGACTTCCCTTGGCTGTTAGTCATGATCGTGCCTTTTCATATACTTTAGCAGTGTCGAGATCATGCTGAAGCACAATCATGACCTGGTGTGTTTTCTTCACTCTTTTCTTCCTTTTGTGACATTTTTGAGTTGAAACCAGAAGTTTTTAGACAAATCTTTCTTCTAATAAAATGTTCCTCTAAGTTTCTAACGCCATCAAATTCATTTATTTTGGTCCAGTATCGTGCAAGTTATAATCAAAATACTCCACAAAGTTCCTTATGTCACAACAAAATACTACTCCCAACTTCAAGCAAAATTTCAAGGCCTTTATAGATAGAATTTAAATTTGATTTCTTTAAGAAAGTTATAGAAATATGTCTCCAGTTTAATATGAACGAAGAATCAACTCATTTGAAAACTATAACTCAAGATATAATCAAAATACAGTCGAATGCTTAATGAAAATTCTCCAGTGCACAACATTCCAGCATATTTCCTCACTTTAATCGAATCACTCCTTTTTCAATTTAGTTCAGATGATTCTAAATTGTCATAGGGAGGAAAAGCAATGCCTTAGGAGTGTATTGGTTCAATTTTCAAGTCATTTAGAGTTTAGAAGAAAAAGTTATCACCAAAAGAATCAAAGCTATTCATATACAAACTTAAACACAACATCCATGCATGTAACTTCTTCTTCTTCTCTCTTCTATGAATTTTATTTTATGAACAGTAACACCCATAAGTAAGAATAGAATTTAGAACCACTTACACAAGCCTTCATCCTCAAGCATGAAAACACCAGCTATACTACTTCCTTTTTAGCTCAATAACACAAAACAACTCAAAAGTCCAAAATTCACATAAACATCAAAACTGTAGACTACTATTCACTTAAATTCCATGTCTGCATTTTTCTCCATCTTCCATTCATCTGACTCATTATTCCACTTTCTTCTACACTTTCATTTCAACTCATCTTACTTAAAAACAACTAAAAATGCAAGATTAATTACAATTGCCAAAACCAGAAATTTTGTACAGTTGTTCATCATCTTCTACATTTGTTTACATCATTTTCTACACTTATATTAAACTCAATTCTCACAATCCTATCAACACTTTCTGCACAAACTCGATTTCACACATTCATATAACTCATCTTATCATCACTATCACTGAATTACTTAATACACAACACATGCACATATTCATTTCTAAACTGTAAAACATTGTCAACCTCGTTTATAGAACCCAGAAACTTAAAACTTCTTATAGTTTTTAGAAAAAACCCCAGCAATGAGAGTGAAGGTCAAGGTTCAATGAAGAACAAAGAAAAATTAAAGAACAAATAAGGAGCTACAGAATTTTTCCTTGCACAATTCATGACTATGTGCTTTAATATCCCAATGACATATAGCCCTATTGCATATGGGCCATTTGTCATCCATATAGAAGTGCTACAAGTCAAAATACCATTGGTCTATTTTTCCTAGTCCAAAAGACCCCAAAAATTTTAGAATTTCCTAAAATTCACCAGAAATTTTGAAATAATACTAATAGTATCCCAATAAAATTTTAACCCAAACCAGTCACAATTCACAATTTAAATCAATTAATCATACCCAGAAAATGTCAATGAATGAATATAAAATTATTATAATGTGTCTAAAAATAAATATTCTCATGTGTGTGAATATAATTTAATGCATGAGCATGAAATGTACTTCTAATTTCTCACTGTACTCTCAATTCACTATTTTGGGGTCTAACCTCGAACATAGGATGTCACAATTCTCCCTTCCTTAAGAAATTTAGTCCTCAAAATTCTTACCTGATTGAGGAAATAGGTGGGGATATTGCTTTCTCATATGTTCCTCTGTCTCCCAAGTTGCTTCTTCAGTCAAGTGGTTTCTCCAAAGGAATTTCACTAATGGAATTACTCTATTTCTTAATTTTTTTGTCTTATAGCCCATTATCTATACTGTCTCTTCAATATAGCTCAGATTACTAGCAACCTTAATTTCTTGAACTGGTGTTACATGTGTTGGATTAAATCTGTATCTTGTCAACAAGCTCATATGAAACACAATATGTAACTGAGACATTTCAGTAGGTAAAGCTAGCTTGTATGCCAAATGTCCAATTCTCTTAAGAATTTCATAAGGACAAATTTATCTAGGGCTTAACTTGCCCTTTTTGTCATACCTCAGCACACCTCGCCAAGGCGACACTCTCAAAAATACTTTGTCCCTGACACTGTATTCCATATCATGATGATGCTGATCCACATAACTTTTCTATCTATCTTGAGCCGCTTTTATCTAACTTCGGATTAGTTTCACCTTATTTATCGTGTCTTGGATCAATTTTGGACCTTCTATCATTCTCAAACCTTCTTCATCCCAGTATAGAGGTGATCGATATTTTTTTGCCATACAGTGCTTCATATGATGCCATTCCAATACTGCTATGATAATGGTTATTGTACGCAAATTCAATCAGTGCTATGTATTGATCCCAAGCTCCCTAAAACTCCAATACATACGCTCTAAACATATCCTCAATAGTGTTGCTAGTTCTCTCACTTTACCCATCTGTCTGAGTGTGGAATGTAGTACTAAAATTTAGCTTTGTACCCATAGCTGACTGTAAACTCTTCTAAAATCTAGAAGTAAATATGGGATCTCTATCTGATACAATAGACATAAGAACTCCATGAGTCTCACAGTCTCAGTCACTTACCAATGGGCCAACTGGTCTAGTGTGTTGTTCTCTTGTGCTGGTATGAAATGAGTCAACTTAGTTAATCAATCCACTACCACCCATAATGCATCATTTTGCCTCGGAGTCTTAGTTAATCCCATAACAAAATCCATGGTAATTCGATCCTATTTACACTCCAGAATAGGCAACGAATGAAGCTTCCCAAGTGGAGCCTAATGCTTAGTGTTAACCTGCTGGCATGTTATACATTTAGAAACATACTCTGCTACTTTGTTCTTCATTCTAGGCCACCAGGAATGCTACTTCAGCGTGTTATACATCTTGGCCATGCCAGAATGCATAGCATAAATAGCTATATGAGCTTCCTCTAGGATTTTCTTCCTCAGATCATCGAAATTAGGAAAACACAATCTCTGCTTCAACCACAATGCTTCATCTCTTAATTCAAAGTTAGAATCCGAATTCATTTTAACTTTCTCAATCATTTTCACCATCTCAAGATCATCACTCTAAACTCTTCTAATTCTATCATGCATCATTGGTCTCAGTTTCAATGTGGCTGTCAATGCTTCATTATGCTCGAGATTCAACTCGACATTCCAAGCTTTCAATTAAATCAGGTTTGGTAAACTCGACATTTTAATCTGAGCTACACTACTATGTGACTTTCTACTTTGTGCATCAGCCATAATATTTGATTTCCCTAGATGATACTCAATCATGCAGTTATAATCTTTTAATAACTCAATCCATCTCCTCTATCTCATGTTCTGTTCTTTCTGACCTAACAAATACCTCAAACTCTTGTGATCAATATATATCTAGATTGTCCCTCCATAAAGATAATGTCTCCAAATCTTTAGAGCAAAAACTACTGTTGTAAGCTCTAAATCATGTACTCTTGAGACCTTAGTTGTCTCGATACATAAGCTATAACTCTGTCATTTTGTAATCCCAATCCTTAATGCGAAGCATCACTGTATATGACATATCCACCAGTTCCCGATGGTATAGTTAACACCGATGAAGTAGTCAGCCGATGTTTCAACTCTTGAAATCTTTTCTAACAATCATCATTCCATCTGAAAGCTACATTCTTCCTCAGAAGTTTAGTTAGAGGGGCAAAAATCAGAGAAAACCCCTCGAAAAACCTACAGTAATATCCAGCTAATCCTAGAAAGCTTCAGATTCCTGATACATTCTTCAAAACTTTCCATTTCATCACAGCCTATGTTTTCATTGGATCCACTTGTATGTGTTTTCCAGATACGATATGATCCAAAAATACCACTTGATCTAGCCAAAATCCACACTTACTGAATTTAGCACATAGTTGTTTCTCTCTCATAATCTGTAAAATCACTCTCAAATACTTATCATGTTCTTCTTTTATCTTGGAATACACAAGTATATCATCAATGAACACAATTACAAATATAACCAAGTAGGGCTGAAAGACTTGATTCATCAAGGGCATAAATATAGCTAGGGCATTAGTTAACCCGAACGACATTACTAAAAAATCAAAATGTTTGTAGCTGCTCTTAAAAGCACTTTTTGGTACATCATCCTTTGCTATCTTTAGTTGATAACACCCAGATCTCAAATCGAGCTTAGTAAACACCTTAGCTCCCTGCAACTGATCATATAAATCATTAATTCTAGGTAACAGGTACATATTCTTTACTGTAACCCGATTCAGTTGCCTATAGTCAATGCACAGTCTCAAGGTACCATCCTTCTTCTTCATAAATAGGACTAGAGCTCCCCAGGGTGCAACGCTGGGTCTAATAAATCCCTTATCCAACAACTACTGTAACTAAGTCTTCAGCTCCTTTAGTTCCACAAGTGTGATCCTAAATGGGGGAATGGATATAGGAGCAGTACCTGGAACTACATCAATTGTGAACTCTGTTTTCCAATCTGGAGGTAAGCCAGGTAATTCTACAGGAAACACATCCAGATATTCCCTAACTATAGAAATGTCTTGAATATTCTGCTCAACTCGAGTATTAATCACGTGGGCCAGATAAGCCTCACATCCACCATACATTAACTTCAAAGCACTCAAAAATGAGATCAGTCTGGCTAGCACTACTTGGCTAATACCTTTGAACACTGCACTTGGCTGATTAGGAGATTCCAAAATTACTTCCTTAATATAACAGTTCATGATGACCCTATGAGCAGTGAGCCAATCCATTCCTAGTATAATAGCTATCTCCCTTAACTGTAATATAATCAAGCATGCCTCTAATTATGTCTGTTTAATTCGAATCAGGCATCTCTTGTAGACTTCCTCAATCACAGTGGTACTAACTATCAGTGTACTTAACGCTAATCCATATCTCCAATATTCTGTATCATAATACAACCTAGATGCCAAATCCGGTGTGATAAATGAATGTGTAGATCCAGGATCTAGCAATGGAAATGCTTCATAATCAAAGATAAGTAACGCACCTACAATGACATCTAGAGAGTTGAGCTTCCTATCTGGTCATAGCGTATACTTGGGCCAGAGACTGGGGTCTGTTGCTCCAAACCTCGATCCTGGTAGAAGGACTTATAAGACTTACTTTACCTCTTCCTCGATCTCTCTGTCCAACCCTGCTAGGTCGGTTTTGCTATACAGTAGCTTCACTTATAGATCTCCCACTCATACTTGACTGGGTTCCAACAACAACAGGACAATCTCTAATTCTATGCTCCAGAGAGCCACATAAAAAACATGCCCAGATAAAGTCCAGTGTTCTCCACCGTGCTTCTTCCCATAGTACTTACAAAGAGGTAACTAACATTGCATTGTACCTCTTCCACTGCCAGACTGTGCAAAACTACCTCTCTGTCTAAATCCCGATTATCATGATCTAACCGGTGGCCTAAAAGCTTGGTTCTGCCACTTCCTAAATCTCCTGCCAGAACCACTTCGAATTTCACAGGTCTTTTCATTATGGACCCATTTCCCGACTCTATTTGTCCCTTTCTTAGAAGCTGCTCAATTCTGATTGAGGTAGTCCTTAACTCAGTAAAACTGCTCAGGTTAATGATTCCTAACCTTGTTCTAATCTTCATGTTCAACACATTTTCAAATCTCCTACACTTGTCTTCTTCACTAGGAATTAAGGTAGCATAACCTATCAACTCATTAAACCAAATCTCATATTCTGCCACTGACATCCTATCCTGTTTCAAATCCATAAACTCTTTCATTTTTCTATCTAAGTAGACTTTGGGCATATAATTTTCCCTGAAAGCCCTCGGAAAATCTCCCCAGTTCAGATTGCAAGGCCTGGTGGTACTGCCTGGAATAGTCTTCCACCATTAGGAAGTTGGGCCTTACAATAATGAGATTGCATAATCAAATCTTTCGTCTACCTCACAGTTCATCTGATCAAAAACCCTCTCTATCCTTTCCTGCCATCCCTCTACCGCCGCAGGGTTTGTACTTCCGTAGAAGTCCACAACCCCTGCTTTCATAGCCTATCAAATCTCCTCTCCTTCTCTCGAGGACTCTGGGAGGCATTACCTCAGGTCGAGTTACTGATGACACTCTATTGGCTCTTTTTGCTCCTAGATCAGCTGAGTGTTCCATTTGATTACCTGCATCCGATAACCTATAACACATAATAACTTCATTTATCATCCAAAGTTTTGAAAACATTTCATGTGTAATAGTACTACATATCCCTATGGATGCCAAACCATGCTCTAATACCAAAATTGTAACACCCATTACCATAAATTACATACCGGAACACCCAGTGGATATTTTAGTATATAATCTATAATAATGGTGTATTAACTATCTCA
>JAOSBN010114561.1:0-10219 GCA_027563595.1 Erythroxylum suave
ACGATTATTCCCTGCTATTGTTTTTTCTTTTACGTCTTCATTTTTTAAACCCATCTTTGAGCATGATCAAGATGGGATGCAACAATTTTTTTGTCGCTGTACTGATTTTCTGAACTGGTTCTTTTCCTTCAATATAATCTTAGGAGATTTCATCTCCTGAAAATTTATTTTTTTTTTAAAAAGGCTAACCGAGGAATTGGCTTTGAGACTACGAGACAGCTTGCGAACTGATAAGTGCAACAAGTTACATGTTTTATCTCCTTAAATTAGTTTTTAAAAAATAACTTACATAGCATATTTGGGCAAGAATTTCTACATTTTATTATTAATAGACCTAAAGGAGTTTACTTCCGCAATTTATTACTAGGAGGGCCTAAATTGCACTGATTATTTTCTTATAGATTTGGTAGACTTGACGAAATAAGCTTAGATCAAAATCCAGTCCAAATGAAGCCCAGACCTGAGTAAATAAGCAGTAGCAAAATCCTGTCTAATTAAAGCCTAAAATCGAGTAAATTGGTAGCAGAAAATAGGAAAAAATGTGAAAACAAATCAAGACAATAGGATTTTTCGAGTAACCTAATTCTCTTTAAAATAAGAGGTAATCAATATAATTGGGATACAACAATTCTTGAACCGATAAAAATCCAAAAATTTATGGATATTAGATATCATATCCTCACCAGGGATGGCAGTAGGGCTTGAAGTTGGCCCTGTTAGAAAAATTGGGCCTAAGCCTTGCTCAACCGGGTCATATGGATTGGGCCTAAGGCCCAAACTCGATCGGGCTTGTTAGACCTGAAACCTGATTTTTATACTTTTTTAAAAAAACTTTAATAGGAATTTATTTAATTAAAAATTCAATTAATCAAAGTTATAAATTTCAATTGATTAATAAAATTGGAAATTTTATATTTATTGAATATATAGAAAGAAAATATATTGATAAAATTAATAAGACGAAACCAAATTTATTAATGTAGGAAGATAAGATTATAGGAAATAAAAACATATTATATATAAAGTGATGAATTAAATTAGTTTAAGTTATGAATTTCAATTGATTAATAAAAATTGAGAATTTAAAATAAATACATATATTGATGAAATAAGATGACATCAAATTCATTAATGAAGAAGAATAGGATTATAGGAAATAAAATAAAGATTATACATAGAATGAGAAATTCAATTAATTGAAGTTATGAATTTCAATTGATTAATAAAAGTTGAACTTTTATAATGAATGAAAATATAAAACATACACATATTGATAAAATAAATAAGATGAAATTAAATTCATTAATAAAGGAGTATATAATATAGGAAATAAAAAAGATTATATATAATGTGATCAATTTAATTAATTAAATTTATGAACTTCAATTGAATAATAAAAAATGATATTTTATAATGAATGAATATATTAAATGTACATATTTATAAAATGAATAAGATGAAACTGAGTTATCAACGAGGATAATAGAATTATAAGAAATAAAAAAGATTATATATAAAGGGGAAAATTCAATTATTTGAAGTTATGAACTTCAGTTGATTAATAAAAATTAAGATTTTATAATAAATAAATTTATAAAACCTACATATATTAATAAAATGAATAAGATGAAACTAAATTCCTTAATGAAGGAGGATATGATTATAGGAAATGCAAAAAAAAGATTATATATAAAGTGATCAATTTAATCAATTGATGATAAGAACAAACTTCATTAATTGGTGACATAATTTACAAAAAAGATTATTCAAAATTTTTAAATGATAAAGTATACAAAATTCAAGAATCGTGAAATAATGTTCTGTACTGACTATAAGAGTGAAGACTGGAAAGAGAAGCTAATCATTGTACTCAAGATCGTTAATAGTTTGCATCGCTTCTTTTGTACATAGAAACATTATATCTAGTACTGTAATATTAAAATTAAAGAATATTAAACAAATGGTAATAATTAATAAATAATTAAATATACATTCATCGTCAAATATTTTATCAAAATACTATTCACTTGATTGATAAGTATGAGTATATGTATGAATAGTCACCTCTGTTTCAGTACTTGTGGCTTTATTAATATGCAAATTAAAAAATTATGTAAGGTTGGATACTTTTTATACGGAATTGATATATAAAAACAATAGCTCACCTTCAATATTTTCATCATCTAACCAACTTCAAGCACATATAAGGGCTTCCACAATATGAGGATGAAGTAAAGCATAATGAAGACTAATAACCCAACCACCAACGCTAAAAGCAAACTTTGAAGCAATATTAAATGATGGAATTGCTAGTAGGTCTCATACAATTACCTGTATGATCAAAAAATCATTTCGCATCTCTTCCACCATGACAATACATTAAACTGCACACCTTCAACTTCAGCCACACAATCTTTCGAAAAATATATATCAGACTCTATCATAAATTACAAAGTCCTAACCCTTTTCTCTTTTGATAATTTTGTGAGTCAAAATCATAAACTACTATTAGAAGATGAGCTCGAAGCTGAAATTAAAGTCGGAGGTGAACATTCTAAACTACTATAATCTAAATCCTGAATTTTGTCCATTTTGAGTTGATAATCATTAAACAAATCATACTATAATTGTTTAATGACATCGACATGCACTTGGACCCAAGATTTATAATTAACCCTCCCCATCTTGTATCTCGGGTCTAACACAAATATGACTATAATAGTATGTCTAACCATATACTAATAAGAATTTAGCTTTTCCATCATCTACTCTGTCATAACTTGAATAACCTCATTGGAATCAAACATCCAATCACATAAATCTTTCTTTACGTCACATATAGAGCTAAAACAAAAGTGCAAAGTTGGATATTTTGTTCTCGATAACAATTTAGTGATAGTATAAAATAATTCCAAATTTGCCCAAAGTTCTTTAGCCAACTGTTATTAGTCTTTTGTAGGCATACAAGTGTACTAAGAACCTCTTTGTCTCAGTCTAGCAAACACATCAATATATTAGATTGTCGACTCTAATATCTTGAAGATTGAGTTCCATTTGGTTTAATCCAAAACCAAATTCTTTGTACTCAGAATGTATAGTTGTGCAATTTCTACAAATTTCTCAACTCTTTTAGTTGATGTAGTCTAATATGCTACATTATTCTGAATAGAATCTATTGTTTCCTTTATCATATCTAACCAATCGTTTAAAATCAAATTCAGAAAATGCTCAAAACAACACATATAGAATAACCTTCCACTAAGCAACAAGCTATCCACCCATATCTTATTCTTCAACTTTTCAATCATAGTACCATTTGTGCTACAATTGTCAACTTTTATGAAGGAAAATTTGGTGTCAATATTATAATCTATCAAATAGTCTCCTAACATAGTTGCCAAATTTTTGCTTGTAAGTGGTGCCGACACGTAAATGAACCTACCATATTCAAATATGACCAACGTCAATCATAACATGACAAGAAAAAATGATAACAATATGAAAGAATATAAATTACCTCAAAAGTTTATTGAATAAAGTCAAGTTATTGTCAACATAATATGTCGTTACTACTATCTAACCATTTTTTTTGTTATTGGTTGTCCACATATTTGTTGTAATGAAAATCTATCCTTTAATGCTCGAAAATGTTCTTAAAATTTCTTTCTTCTTGTCATCATATATCTTTATAATCTCCTTTTTTTATGTATTCCGAGTTAAAACCTTAAAGGTCGATTATAGTGAGTTGCAATCCTAAATCTTTTGGTATCAATTATAGATAATGGATGTTAAAACTAATTACCATTAAAGCAATAAAAAATCTTGTAATTCTATTGTTGTCATAAGATGTTACAGTCATCTCATTCTTTCCTCTCAGAAGGTTAGAGATAAAAAAATGTTTGACCTCCTAATACAATCTTTTTTTCTACTAGACGAATCTACATGTCTCTTTACATGAGAGATTCTGCCTTTTAAACTCTTGATAAACAGCTTCTGACAACACTTCCATTTTACTCCATCCATTCGGTTTTTGTAACTTAGTATTCTTTCTTCCATTTCTTGAATTCTAATTTTGCTCTGCCACTTGATTAACACTTACTTATGTTTAATTAGCGCTTTAAATCTAATTTTGATAAGTAATAAAAGATGGAAGTGTATAGAAGGTACAAAAACAAATTTCCTAAAAATGCATATTTATGACGGAATTTATTTTATTTCTATTGGCCCTTATAAAATTGGAAAACTTAATTAGAAGGTAATGTAATCATAGGATAAGAATGAAGTGGGCGTTATAGCTGAAATTTCAAATTAGAACAATTTGGTTTCACAATTGGATTTCTAACATGATATGTCTTGGAGATTAAGATGATAAAGACCTAAATGTTGAAGTACATAAATTTCTGATAGTTGAATATTAATTGTTAGGTTATGAAGAATATGTCACAAGCTGGTTTCCTTGAATTTTAAAGCCACAAGGTTATCTTTCAAAGCTAAAAAGATAGAATAAATATGACTTAATCAGCGTATCCATCTAGTTTGTATGAAATGATATTAAATTTCTTTCTTGAATATGCCAGAATTGTTAAGAGTCTAATCACTTTAAGCATAAGGATCAATTAAGGGATTAATTTGCAATGAAATGAAGCTCAAAATCTTGTTTTGTAAACTTGAATTTAAAACTGAATCAGTCTGTCATTGATATTGAAGTTTAATGCACCTCTTACTAGCTGTATTTATTTTCTTTTGTTGCTTCTAATCATTTAACTACCCCAATTTAGTAACATAATGAGAGTCTTGATTATAGATATAATTTATATTTTTAGCTAACGAATATGTTATATTCAATTCAACTTCAATTATCTAAAATAAACTTATGGAATTATTATGTTATTGATTGTACTCTCCTCGTGCGATTGTCCCTTATTTTCCCTAAACTAAATTTAGTTAATAACTTCAATAACGAAATAAGATTATAATTTTCTTACACCAAATGACATGTATCATAGGCCATGGATTGGAAGTCATCCTCTCACTAGGAGTGAATATTGCTGGTTTAGAAGCTACCAATGTTTTGAAAGAATAAGGACTTATAGTGGTTTCTTATCAATTTGATGTCACCTATTCTTCATCTATTAAAGAGTTTATGGAGTGGATGGAATAAACTTATTGTGGAATTGACATTCTAGTAAGTGGAACATGTTTAGAGTTTGCTGTTTAGAATAAATTAATGTTAAAGTCTTTTGCTTCATATTTTTGTACAAGTATTGATTTAGGATCAATGTTATGAATACCCCACCAGTATTGGTCAATACTGTGTACCATTTTGGGTATTTTTAAAATTTATAAAATATTTCCTAAATTTTTTTAAAATTAAAAAAATAGTCTATTGTACTAGATAATATATAATTTTACATCAACTATGTCTTCAAAATTCATAATAATATAATTTTAAAATAACAACATTCTATTTATTTTTATTAATATACTTTTCACATATTTTACATATAAACAATAACTATAATTAATATGAAAATATATTATTCAATCATCTTAGAAATATAAAATTAATGACAATACAAAGTACTTAAAATGTTCACATTTTATTATACAATAAATAATAATACATCAAAACATAAAATAAAAAGAATAATAAATATTTATGACTTTCTAACTATTACAATTTACAATAATAGTTAATGTCAAAGAACCAACTACAAGTGAAATGTGAAACAAAAATATTTATAATTATATTACATATATATAATTTAACATATGCATCAAATATAAGTAAAATAAAAAGAAATAGGAGAAACAAAAACTTAAAACTTCATTCAATTGAATACTCACTTAAATCAGATTGACTTCAATTTTCATTTGGTACAAAATCCTCATCATTTAAATGAGCCTCATCATCACTACCATTCAAATTCATTTCACTAAATGACATGTCAATACTTTCTCATCAAAGATTATCTTCCAAGTCACTCTCTTTTATCAAAGTCGGTTCCTCAAAAATCTAATTCGTCAAAAGATTAATATAATTAAGGTGAATTGGATCTACAAAACTACTTGTTCTGTTTTGAGTCTAGGTAAGTAGTAAAATTAAATTATCAAGAAATTACAAGGAATTATATCTAACTTAATAATGAAAATAACATACATTTCTTGAAGTTTTAAAATTGTATTGAACAAAGACCAAGTCATTCAATCTTTTGTGCTCCACTCTATTCTTTTTCTTGGAATTGATGAATTCAAATGTGTTCAAATTTCTTTCACACCCTATTTCACTCTCACATTGACTTAGATTAGAATTGCAAACCTTTACAATTCTAGAACACCACTTCTAAATTGTTCCCACTAGTAGTTGTAGATCATAAGACAACAAAAGTAGCAATATAAATAAAATAAAGCGATGATTAATTTCAACAAGTAACAAAAGTGAAAAATATATATACCTAGATTAAGTTTGTGTCATTGATAAATAAACAATTGACATCCAAAAATTACCAAAAGCCTTTTTATAACTCTCTATTTCTGAACTTAGGAGATCTTGCATTATCACATAAGCAACAATTGTTGTAATAATTAATAACATTCCCTAATTAACTTTAACTTTCTTTTTTAAACTTTGTCTAAAATAGACATCAGGATTAAAAAATGCTTTAGTTGCAAACAACAGACAGTAAAGTTGCCTTTCTCATCTCTCATTAATGACCGCAAGATAAGTGTGTATAAAGAAGACTTATTTTGCATATTGACCTTGAATGCTTCCCTTGTTATATCCATGACATTATAAAAATAACTTATTGTTGCCTTCTTATCACTATCAATCAAACGAATTACCCTCACCAAAGGCTTTTAAATTCAGATGAAAAATCAACATTAGGAAAAAATTATTATCTTAAATTATAATTCTACAAACTGTCAATTCAACGTTAGACTTAGCTTGCTATGATGTAACCCACTTATCACTTATAAATATTTATCTCAATTCTTTCTTCATCATAATAAAATAATGAAGTGATAATAAATTTGTTACAAATCTTATAATATCAGGATGACACAAATTCTTACTATTGGTGAAATCCTTTCTCATAGATGATTTTAGTCATTTTTTTCTTTCTGCACACTCTCATCAATAATAGGAAAATACCTAGCATCCCTTATATTTTCTGACATTAGGCCAATGCACATGCATCATAAAGAGTCCAATAAAAAGAATTATATTTGCTTTGCCATTTTTTTTTGTAGCAACTATATAAGCAAAATTATAGTTAGTAATGAACTGAACAATATTTTATGGCCTAACTTCATTCACGACTTCATCAAATATTTCAAATAGAGTATCAACCTTCCTAACAAAGTCAGATGCATCAATAGACTTCAAAAGCATTGTTCCTCTTATAGAATAATCCAAAAAAATTAATAATAGGTTTATGTCTTCTATTTATGCAACCGTCACATATAATTGAATACTTAAAGGTGACCTAAGTCATTCTTCTTTCATTTAAATAACTTTTTCATTTCATAAACAGAGCTACTCAGAAGTTTACTTTTATAGTCATCAGTTGAAAGAATTGCATTGTAAGAGGCAACAACATCTACCTTAGGCTAATAACCCATAATAGTTTGTACCGTTAACACTCTGGACAAATTCAAAATAATTATCCAAGCCAAGATTGTGATTAACACTTGCAATATGTGTAGACACAATAATAACCTATTTTATAATAAATTCATTTATGAAAATATCAATATGTTTTAGAGAGAGAAGAAGTACCAGAAACAAGAATGAATCTTTTTTTCTAGCCAAATCAACGGGAAGAAATAACATTAATTGAAAAGAAAACATATCTACAACAACAACAACACCCAATAGAAATCATGTTGAGGGGCGGGATCTAAGGAGGTCTAAAAGTATACAGCCTTACCCCTAACTAGTAGAGAGGTTGTTTCTAAATGACCCACAAAAAAGGAAAAATCAAATAAATTTATATATGATGAATGATAAATAAATAATAGTAACGAAAAATACTAATTAAAAATGATAATAAAATAAATTAAAATATATGATAAAATGGAAAATAATAAAAATAATTAAATACAAATAATAATAGATAAATTTAATAATAATAATAATAATAATAATAATAATAATAATAATAATAATAATAATAATAATAATAATAGTAATAATAATAATAATTATTATTATTATTATCTCTTAGGCTAAATAAAAGAGGAAAGAGTTAATAGATTAAAGGGGAATGTTAGGATCTCTTTACAGGAGATCCTTTACTTGAATCTTATCATGCCAATGTTTTTTTTATTGTGGGTCATGTCTTCAGTGAGTTACATTGCCATATCATTTTTGGTCATCTCCCCAATTCTTCTTAGACCTCCCTATTTTTGTTACAATCTCAAAGTACGATCATTTCGCATCTTCTCACTGGAGCGTTTGAATGTCTCCTCTTAACATAACCAAACTACCTAAGCTTTGTCTCTCTTAATTTGTCCACAATATTAGCAACCTTCAATTTGTCCTTCGTCATTACATTCCTGACCTTATCCCTTTTAATAAGATTGCACATCCTATGGAGCATCCATATCCCCATCACGATAAGCTAATGATTATGAACTTGATTAATTGGCCAACACTCTGTTCCATAAAGTATTGTCAGCCTAATTCCTAAACGATAGAATTTACTTTTAAGTTTGAGTGGTATCCTTTTGTCAAACAAAACTCCTGAAGTACTTCTCCATTTAAGCTACCATGATATGATCTAGTAGACTATGTCTTCATTAATTTCTCTATTGATCTGGATGTGAAAAGAGAACAAATCAAATGTGTTTTTTTTTCCGATTCTTTTATCAACTTCAATTTCTAGTGGTTCCTGTAGCTCAAGGTAAGAATTTCATAGCTAAAGCTCCATCTATTTTTCCACAGCTCATGTTAAGTCAAGAGGACTTTACGATGATCAATTTTGATGATAATCAAATAATAATAATGTTAGAAACAAATGGACGTTTTGGCAAGTGTGTTAAGTGTGCAGGCGAAGTACAGAACTTAGACAAAGTCAAGACTTAGTCGAAGTCATCATAGACGCAAAATCAATATATATGCAGAAGAGAACACAGACTCAAAAGAAAACATAGACGCAAAGTCAATACAGAAGGAAGTCATCATAGATGTAGGATGAAGCAGATGCAAAGACATAAACGCAAAGAAGTTGACACAAAGACATAGACACAAAGAAGTAGACACAAAGACATAGACGTAAAGAAGTAGACGTAAATATATAGACACAAAGAAGTAGTCGTAAAGAAGTAGACGCAAAGACATAGACGCAAAGAAGTAGACACAAAGATATAAACGCAAAGAAATAAAAGCAAAGACATAGATGCAAAGAAGTAGACGCAAAGACATAAATGCAAAGAAATAGATGCAAATATACAGACGCAAGACGATACAGTAGCACATTGGATGATTACTTAGTTGGAGTTAGTTATAGAACTCAACTAAATGACGTTTATCAAGAATTAAGAAGCGGTTATCAAAGATCAAGAAGCAGTTAGAGACTGACGCTATAAATACTAGTCTTAGTTGAAGCTTTTGAGCTAATGAATCTTATGAGTCTTACAACTTTGAGAAATCAGTGATATTTGAGTGCTTACTTAGAAAAGAGAATTTATGTAGTGCGATATTGAGAGAGCTAAACTTACTATAACAATAGCTCATAATATCTTTTTCTAGTGAGAGAAAGAGAAGGCAGATAGCCTGGAGAGGCTAAGAGAGCTGAAAGAATACTTTGTAAGAGACTTGAAGATGCTCTAGAAGGGAAGAAAGAATACTTGTAATTGTTTGAAATATAGTGAAACACTCAGACGAACTCTGAGGACTGGACGTAGCCCACGGTTTGGGGTGAACCACTTTAAAAATCACAGTGTTTACTTTCTATCCTTTACTTCAATTTATTTTGTTGTTAAACAATTAGATAGAAGTTATTTTGCAATTCAACTACGTATAAATTTCGTATAATCTTTGTGATATCTTCTTAAACAAAAAAAAGAGAAGTTCTTAGCGAGTTTTCGTATTCATAAAAAGGGATACACCATTCAACCCCCTCTTCTGTGTATCAAGTTTCTTGTACGTAAAGTCTATACTAACGTGTGATTTACTTCAATTGGTATCAAAGCTTGGTTTCCAAGAACCACCTTT
>JAOSBN010114562.1:0-10219 GCA_027563595.1 Erythroxylum suave
AAATTCTAATATAGTTGTGTATAACACAACAAGCAATAACGATGTATTTTTGTTTCTTCATATCATAACTCGGCATGCTTTTAAGTATAGGGGATCTTGCTTTTAGAACGCCAAAACATCTTTCAATAACATTTCTCAATGACGAATGCCTGTAGTTAATCTGCTCTGTATCTTTCTAATTATATGATATGTCCCCGAAGAGACAACCAGTAGTTTAACAATAATAATTGAGTGAACTATCTAAAAAGACTCTTAGTTATTTTGCTATAATTATCTTAAGTTACTTCGATCTAATCTATGAAACCAGATGCTAAATACCAATCCAAGTTCCAACCGAAAGAACATCCAAAACCTTAAAATTGGAGACCCACCAATCCCATGGAAGCAGAAGGACCACTAGCATGCACCGGAAAGCACCAAACATACACAAATCATACAAAGACAATTTTCTTAGGTGATAAAACGTACAAAAGTTGTAGATCTGAAGTTGTCTTAATCAAAATATGAAGAAGGACAATTTGTGTTACGGGGTCTTTAAAAACAAGATCTCTTCAATAAAGAAACAAAACACACAAGGGACTTTAACTCAAATAGAATTAATATTTTCATTAAAAAATCATAAAGGGTATTTGTTATTTTTTCATATAGATCTTCTTCTCCAAAAAATTAAAAAAAAAAAGATTAAAAGCATCCCAACTTCAGATTTATCAGGAAAACAAGATAACAGTAACATTGAACCTCAGGCACTCACTTTCAAATGTAGACGCGTTTGAAAAAGGGGCTATAAATAAGTGTTATTTCCGGAATTCGCCTTACTGCTCCTCACAGGAGCCGAAGAAGAACCATTATTTTTTGGGCCGCGGGTTTTGCTTTAATTTAGCATTGTAGGTTTTACTCCCCTACCTTCTACCTTTTCCTCTATCTACACTAGTTAAAAGTTTTAACTTAAATTTATATGATAATTTAATATAAATTTATCTACATTATTTAGAAGTTAATAAATAAAATAATTTAATCAAATGTAATTAAATTTGACACTCAACATTAAACCCAACCCTAATCTTGAGCCAATCGCTGGTTCACGTTTTATCTAACGTACTGTATGTAATATAGGTGTTCACAAATGGTTGGAATACTTTAAGCCCATAATATCATATCATGCACAAAGCAAGCTCAATTTTGAATGGAAATAGTACTCCCTCTTTCTGCCATCCTGACAGAATCTTACTAGAAATCAAACACAGAACATAACTCATACTTCAACACAAGTCACCTCCTGCAATTCCGTAATCTCATTAGAAATCAAACACACAAATAACTCATACTTGACCAGTTCATACGGGCATATTCTAGGACGAGCTGACGTGGCAATGATATGGTGTAAATGAATTTCCTGGAGACATTCAATCATATGGTGGTCAATTAACATCTCTGAGATTCCGCGGCAGGAGTAGACGATTCCAAACACGAAAGCCATCCACAAGCTTCTCTTCAACCATCCGACGAATCCAACAGTATAGCTTGTGAAAACTGCCATATGAATACGATTCTGCCACCAAAATCAAACTGTAAAATGCATATAAAGCAACACGCATAGCAACGATGCCAGTGTAACCAGCGACAGCGAACCTGAGAATGTCATAAAACGATTACAAGCTTCGGTTAAAACTAATGCTTGCTTAGGAACATATGCCAAGCAATAGTATACAAGTAATAAATGGCAAATCAACCAGTATTAAATCAGAAAAGAGAATATGCACGACACTTTACTCCAAATACATATCCATTCACAATTTAGCAGAGTAACTGACAAATTAGTACATTCCCAGACAGTTTTTACAGAGAATTCATTTGATAATTGCAGAAAGAAGCGCAATGGCTTAAGAAAGATCAGGCATGCCTATCAAGACCTGGTTGCACTCATAAATGACATATGCAAAAGGTTGTAGAACTCTTAAATGCACTGGATCCTTGTAGCTCAACCTCCACAGCTGCAAATTTTGCAACTTATCCTTGCTAAAGGCTTTACCTATATTTTTCTCTGTTTGTATCTCTTTTTCTTTCCCTCTTTCATTTTTTCATCATCTTACAGCAAATCTTACTGTCCGTTGATAGGAGACAGAGTGAAAGGGCTTTCATGATTTCCCACCCCCTAGTTATTGAATAGACAATGAAAGCTTCTACAAACACGTATCAGAATTCATAACCTAACCCTCTTCTTTTTCCTCCAACAAACACAAACAGATACATGATTAAGAAAATCAAAAACTAAACTAGACATCTCTTAAATCACAGATCTTTCTCAGTTTGTATTCTACAAAGCCACTAGTCCTTTCGTTGATTTCCAGGCAAAATTCTTCAAAATTAAGAAGAGAACAGGAGTCAATCCTGTAAAAATTACCAAATGTATGATAGTTTGTCTATATTCTTAACACGGATTCCAATAAAATCAAAGTCCTGAGCATTCATTTCAATAGTAGATAGTATTGACTGCCAAATCTCTGAGAAGTAAGATCCTCTGCAACTTGCAATAAACTAAATTTTATTGTGACAGCTATTTTAATCGAAGCTCTTTTTTCTCCCCATTTGGACAACAACCCCTCTTAGGTGGCAGCTTTAATAGTCATTTTGTTTTACGAAAAAGTTGATTAAATTCAGTTTGGAAATATGATGCTTTCTATTTAAGAGTGATCCTTTGATCCCGGGCATAATTCCTAGTTCTCCAACCTATTCTATACACTCACCTTTTCTTCTTCGTTTCTTATTCCAAACTCCAAACCTCTAAATTTACAGCTTATTTAAACTCTAAATTTACAGCTTATTTACATTTCTATAACATAGCATTGAGATCTTCTGTAGCCATTCTCTATAGCTGCTGACTTCAAATCCCCATTAAATTCAAACTAACAACATAAGGGAAACAAAGGAAGAAAGATAGTGACCTTCATTGACAACCTTGTGACGCCATTTTTTTTCAAAATGACACCCTGTGGCAATAATTTAGCTCTAAAAATTCCTAGGCTTCAAATTTTCAATTTTTTGTATTTCACAATATCATCTAGCACAAGTGACCCAACAAAGATTCACGTTGAAGAACTTCCAATGAATTCAGCTCAAAAAGAAAAATCCGTATGCTCCAGAAAATACATGGCCACAAAGAACGAGTGAAAACTAGATCATGATGAAATCTCAGTGAAACCAAAACAAAACTACCAACAGAGGCTTCAAAATATCATATTACCTTGCTCAATTGCAGCTACTCCAACCTTAAGACCAGCAACAGCAGATGTTACTGCATTATAATCGATGAACATGTGAACTAATATAACAAGCCAAAGGGATAGCTGTAAAATAAGCATACTCTCCACAATGACTAATGAGCTCTTATTGTAAATGACTCATTGCCAACAAAGGAAAATATTAATCCAAGTATGGGAACTAAAACCTGACATTGCAGGGGTGACAACCCCATCAGCAATCACCATAGATGTTCCTGCAAGTACCAACATCAAAAGCAGCTTTTTCAAGGTTAACGAAGTCTCAAGCCTTTCCTTGATCTTTAGTGATCTCTCAAGTTCTGGGGATGGAACCTTAAGCCTGAAACTTGATATACAGGCATCCGAAGTAACCTGATTTGGAAGTAGACTGACCTTAGCATGCCGGCAAATTAACGAATACAAGGCGAAAGTGCCACCTAAAATACAAAACTGGAACTGTCAAAAACTCAATAAGTTTCTTTTTTCTTTTTCTATTTTAATGCAATGTTATAGGAGAACATACAGCTCTCTTACGAACCATGTATGCTTCCTGCCTATGTGAATACTATTGTGCATCAAGCAACACCTTGTTACACAGCTCAATATCTCAATATACATGTTTATCGCACTTTTTTGGCTAGTGTGTATGTCTGTACATGTAGGTGAAGGTTTGTGTCGTAGTGTTTTTGGATGCAAGTGACTGGGTGGTTGGCTGGGTGGGTTTGTATATGTGTTTTGTCTGTGTATAACAGATTTTTTGTACAAGAGATAGAGAAAAGAGATAGGACTTATCAATTTATTCAATATACCTTCAACATCATCATTGGCCCAAAGAACAACAAGCACATATTTCAGCAGGGAAATCAAGAGTAAGGTATACAGGACCAGGGATAATGCACCAAGAACATCTTCTTCCCCATTAATGGGTGGTTTTGTAAATATCACGTCAAACGTATATAATGGACTTGTACCAACATCACCAAACACAAAGCCAAGTGTCTGAAAAGCAAGTATAAGCCTCTTCCCTAAGCTGAAGTCCTGTACACATATTTCAACTATCAGAATAGATAAATCCATGTTGTTTCAGAAGTGAACTATGCTACAAACAAGTGTAGCAGAGCAAGCAGCATAAGTGAATAACAGTACTAGGACAATTGGTGGGATTAGCCCATGCTTGATAAATTCTAGAATAAGTCCATGGAAAATCACCAATTTATAGAACTAAGATATGTTGAAAACCTAGCAGTTATAAAAGCATATTTACGATAGGCTTTCCAATCTAACGCTTCATATCATCTACAGCATTCCAGGTCATAGTGATATTTAAATTTTTTCAATGCAAGGTGATAATTGCTAAACATTAGATTACTTTCCAACTAATACAGTGAACTTGAGTGACAGTTAAATGATCTCAAACAATTAAATCTCAAATTTTATTCCAGTAAACAGCTGAAGTTTGCTAAACATCCAACGTCATTGCCAGCCACCTTAATTCATCAGAAACAAAGGAAACCTGTACTTGCAGTCTTACAAATACATACTGTCAAACAAAATCAGGCCTGTTTTTAGCATGCGCAACAAGATTCTTTTTAAATTACAGTTTCTAAATGCTTATTCATGTAACTTCGTAGTTAAAGAAATGATGTTGTATCATGAACCTACTAAAGATTGGTTACATATGGTTTTAACACATTATGAACTTAATGTATGTCACAAAGTTCGTAGAGATGGTTTGACACAGTAATAAATGATTTTAAATTCCCAAATGTTGAGGTTACCTCAACTTGAATCCCCTTAAGTCTCCAACATAGAGATTTCAAGGCCTGAGTCACCTCATCTCCACCAGCTTTTAGATGAGACAGGATTTTGGATGTTGAAAGTGCAACAATATCAGGTTGAGCTCTTCTAAAGTCTTCCACTTCAACTGTAGTCTGCAAAGTAAAGCAAAGTTTGTAGTTACTTAAAGGATGCACATCTTGTAAATAAGTTAAAGAGCATGTTTCAGCTTCAATAATGTTTGACCGCAACTGCCTAATTATAGAAGTTGGTTATTCCCATACGAAACATCATATCATGTGAAGAGAAAAGTTAGTGATAAAAACATCATGCTTCTTAGTCCATGTACTGATAAACTCAAATCAGAAATGAGATACTTCAAATCAGCTACTTTATGTTTGTAACATATAGGTAAGAGTAAACGTAAATAAGAAGTAAAGTCTTTTGCTATATACACTAATTCACAACAAAAAGCTGGCAAGCAAAGAGAAGAAAAGACCTTCGTGAACATACATCCTATCCATGAGCTGAAAACAATTGAATTTTTATGGTCTCTAGTTTGTAAAGTGAAATCCTCTTTCTTGGGACCTCACCCATCCCTGGCTCTTGGGGCCCAACTGAACCATTTTCAGATGTTAACTCTTGTTTGTGCCATTGATGGCACCAACATCATTTAATCCACCTTCATTTTTTCCAGCATCACCATGGTTTGACTGGTTAAAAAAGACCTATGCTTCTGGATCTCACTTTGTTCTTCGATTAAGGCAGGTCTTATGAGGCCCTGGATAGCTAAACCTGCTGGAGGCTGCTCCATCCAATCTATAGGGTCATCTGACACAAGCTGTTCAACAATAAACAGAACATAAATATAACATAAAAAGAGTAACTTACCCAAGGATATCAGCAGCATCAAACAATGTCCTCCTTGAGATATAGAAGAAGAGAAACAGAACTGGTAAGAAATCTACTGGTCATGATGACACAATTACAGCAAATGAGAGAAACAAAAAAGAAATTTCAGGAGGATGAGTTACATCCTCTTCTATAAAATCCTCAAATTTGTAATTTTGTTCCTCTTTTATCCTACTGGCCTAAAAAGTAAGATTCAAAGCTTTGTTTGAAGACAAGCACTGCTCTGTTTTATCACTAGAATGCAAACTAAATCAATCACAATCTCTATTGAATCATACCATAAAATATCAAAAATCATCTCAGCCAGTTTTTTGGCAAAATACATAGGATGAGATGCACGCACGGTCTCCAACTTTGCCCAGTCTCCCAATACCTCATTAGTATGATCCTCATCTTCATGTTCAACAACAGCTACCAAGTCCTTCAAACAAGAAAAAGAATCCTAAACAGAAAGTCTTTAGGAAAATAACAAAGTTATATAAGGCAGACCTTTGGAAAAGATTTGACAGGAAGAGATATGCACCTCATCATAATCATCTTCATCCTCATTTTCATCATCTTCAACATCGCTATCATCATCTTCAATCCCAAAATCAATTTCCGAATCACCTATTGCCTCCATCACACTTAGCATTTCCATGGCATCAAAGCCTACAATAGCTTGCTTCCAGTGAAAAAACCACAGAAACAAGTAAGAAAGAGAAGCAATAACCACGAGAATGCATAAAACTCAGGGAATGAGAAATGATCATAGTGCTTAAGGTAACTATATATAAATGCTATTTTATCTTTTCCACCCAAAAATGATCATTATTGACTTCCACTGTCTGTCAAAAGTCCAAAGCACCAATATCATTGATTGTATGCCTACTTCCGAGAACGAAAAATAGTAAAACATAGGCTGTTGTGAGAAGAGATCTCCATACCACAAAGTCATTTTCAGGCATAAGGCTCTGCAACATGTCTTCATCATTCTTAACTTGAAAGTATATATCTGCAGCACATCCAATCCAAGCACATCAACATTTTATTTTTGAAAATAAAGGATTACTATACCAGATGTAAAAAACTTAATGAGACGGTTATGAAATGCAAATACTAACTTCCATGTTCATCAGTCACATAAGGCAAATCTGGCCACACAATATTCTCAATATCACCAATCGAATTGCCTAAACTCACATTCCCATTAAAGCTATCTTCTCCTTCGAACTGATACAAAATATATGAAAGTTAAAGCAGTAAGCACGCACCAAGCCGGAAGATAACAAAATAAATAAATAAAAGAAGCGAAATGAGGAAGACCCATTAACCTAATCGACTATCAGGAACTGAATACACGATAAAAGGCAGAAAATTTAGGTTTTAAACGGAACCGTAGTGCTCCGCGCACGAAAAACCCTAGACACAAGACGCGAAACCGCAGGCAGAAGTAGGAGAAATGGAGAGAACGGTGAAGGGGGTTTTGGGAGATCTGTGAAATAATCAACTGACCTGAGGTAGAGAAGATGGGTTAGCGTCGCTGGAGAAGGAAATCACATCCCATGGAGACTGGTTAAGCTGGCACACGTGTGTCTGAAGCACCCGGGAGCCCGGAGCGTGCGACGAGAGCACCAATAAGGAGAGATTTGCGTTCTTGCGAATCCTCATGAGAAAGATATACACACACACAGAAAAAGATTTCCCATTTCGATAAACCAGAAGCAATATCAAAGGAAAGAAGCCGATGGTGATGAAGGAGAGGAAGCCAGAGGAGAGAGCAAATCCTTAGAAGAGAGCAGAAACTGTCGCTCTCTGTGGAACCTTCGAGAGTGAAGTAAAACGAGAAAGACGGCAGCCGTTGGATGAATTGGATGGTTGGATCTAAATTCTTCGTCGTCTCCCCTTACACCCTTCGAAACCCACCCTATAAGGCTATAACCCTCTTCACAGACACACCTACTCACGAAGCTCTTGTGTCGCTCAGTCCCGTACTTGTAACTCTGGTCGGAATTAAATATCAAGGGAAGACCCTTTACCCCTTTTGAAACCCACCCCGTAAGCATCGTGGTTTCAGTTATAGGTTTACTTGTGTACTATTTGCTTGGCATATGTTCCTAAGCAAGCATTAGTTTCAACCGAAGCTTGTAATCGTTTTATGACATTCTCAGGTTCGCTGTCGCTGGTTACACTGGCATCGTTGCGACTGCCTGAGCCACTGCGTGTTGCTTTATATGCGTTTTACAGTTTGATTTTGGTGGCAGAATCATATTCATATGGCAGTTTTCACAAGCTATACCGTTGGATTCGTCGGATAGTTGAAGAGAAGCTTGTGGATGGATTTCGTGTTGGGAATCGTATACTCCTGCCGCAGAGGCTCAGAGATGTTAATTGATCACCATCTGATTGACTGTCTCCAGGAAATTCATTTACACCATATCATCGTCACGTCAGCTCGTCCTAGAATATGCCCATATGAACTGGTCAAGTATGAGTTATTTGTGTGTTTGATTTCAACTAAGATTACGGAATGGCAGAAAGAGGTGGTTTGTGTGGAAGTATGAGTTATGTTCTGTGTTTGATTTCTAGAAGATTATGTCGGGATGGCAGAAAGAGGGAGTACTATTTCCATTCAAAATTGGGCTTGCTTTGTGCATGATATGAAATTATGGGCTTAAGGTATTCCAACCATTTGTGTTCACCTCAATACAATTACAGTACGTTAGATATAACGTGAACTGGCGATCGGCTTAAGATCAGGGTTGAGTTTGAGGTTAAGTGTCAAGTTTAAATAAATTTGATTAAATTATTTTATTAATTAACTTCTACATAAATTTAAATGAAATTATCATATAAATTTAAGTTAACTTCAAACAATTGTAGATAGAGAAGAAAAGGTAGAAGGTAGGGGTGTAAAGCCTGCAAAGCTAAATTAAAACAAAAACCCACGACCCAAAATATAGCGGTTCTTCTTGGGCTCCTGTAAGGAGTAGTGAGGCTAATTCTGAAAATAACACCTATTTATAACCCCTTCTTCAAACGCATTTGCATTTGAAAGTGAGTGTCTTAGGTTCAACGATAATGTTATCTTGTTTTCCTGATAAATCTGAAGCTGGGATGCTTTCAACGATTCTGACGCATACTGGTGGTCCTTCTGCTTCCATGGGCTCAGCGGGTCTCCATTTTTAGAGTTTTGGATATTCTTCGGTTAGTACTTGGATAGGTATTTAGCATCTGATTTTATAGATTAGATCGAAGTAACCGAGTGCTTCTACCTTGTGGTTTTATTTAGTAATTTGGGTGGGTTATTATTGCTTAGATAGTGACAGAGGTAGTGTTAGACTGTTAAGGTAATTGTAGCTGAGATAACTGAGGACCAAGTAGGAGTAATAATACCAAGTATTAAGAGGTCCTTATGTCATATGAGTTGATCATCATGCATATTTAATCAAACCTTTGTTGTTAATATGATTTATTCATTCTTTTAGGATATATATTATATATTTAAGTAATTAGTTTTGGAATTATTTATTAATTAGATATATAAGATATTAATTGGATAATAACTTAGATTCAAAAGCTATATAAATAATTTTCTAGTTGAAGAAAAATCTTATCTTAAATTGAAGTCTATTATCATGCCTATCTTGGATTGAAGTCTATTATCATCATGATGGTAATTGAATTCTGTTTTGCGTGAATTTTGCAAATTTGGAATAAGAGAAGAAAACAAAAAGAAGTGGCAATGGCGTGTTGGTGAATGATTTTTGAAGTGTGAGAATCGTGCATGTGCATCTATGTTTTAACCACTCAATAAACGAGTAAAGTGGTGACTCCATGGGTGTTAATTGATTATCGAATCAGCACTGCAGAAGTAAATTTTAATCAAAGTTTTAAAAACCGGATTGGACCAGACCGTCCGATCCGACCGGAAAAGGTTTGAACCAGTCAGTGGTCAGGTCTGGTTTCACCTAATAACCTTTCTGCGTAAAAACCGTCCGATTCAACCTTTTTCGATCGGACTGTATGGTCCGGTCCGATTTTAAAACCTTGGTTTTCTTCAAAGACTCTAATTACTCTTTACTTCTTTGACTCAATTATTAATTTATTGAAAATTTGATGATTTCATGATGCCATCAAATGTCGCTTTCCAAAATTTGTAAAAAATAATGTTATTTATCATATCCTTGATAATATTATAATAACTTATATGGCATTGGTATTATTATAAATTTCATATGACTTAGCAATCATGCAGGATGTTATTAAGATATTATACTTCTATTATTTTATTA
>JAOSBN010114563.1:0-10216 GCA_027563595.1 Erythroxylum suave
TTAAATACCATATTAATTTACCCCATTAATCTAATCATGCTTGATTTATCATAAAAAAAAATTCTGGGGGTAACAAACCCAATCTGCGACATTTTTAAAACGTTGCAGAATCTCCAAAAATGTCACAGAAACCCTTTTGCGATGTTTCAAAAAACGTCATAAAAAACGTCGCGGATTGTGTTGTAGGCAAAATGTTTCCGCGATGTTTTAAGAAAAACATCACGGAATGTATGAGCATTCCGTAACGTTTACGACATCTTTTAAATCGTCGCGGAAAGTCAGTTTCCGCGACGTTTGGAAAATGTCGCAGAAACGTTCTTTCCACGACATTTTATAAAAATCGGGGAAACTTTAAAAACGTCACGGAAACATGCTTTCCACGACGATTTAATAAACGTCGCAGAATCTTAATGATTCGGTGACGTTTGGAAAATGTCGAGGAATCGTATATATTCTGTGACATTTTAATTAATGTCGCAGAAAGTCCATGAATCCGCGACGTTTTAAAAAAATGTCGCAGAATTCCTTTAATTTATTTTCAACAATAAATTTAATTTATTTTGATAATTTTCCAATTTTAATTTATTTAATAACTATTTGATATTATTTAGTATTGAATTTTATTTATTTATATCATTAATTTTAATAATTATTTATGTATAACAAGAATTTCATTTATGTAGACAATTTACTACTTAATTGCAATTTCCAAACATGTCATCATACATTAATTAATACAAAAAGTTTGTCTAAATTTAATAAGATATCAATATGAGTACATATATCTAATCTAAACGAATATTGTGTGTAGAACATAAAAGTTCCGAAAGCTTTTTTTGTTGTTCAAACTCAATTCTTTGTTGTTCCACTTCGGTAGTAAATCGATCCTCCATTTGTTCAACTTTTTTAGTCAATTCATCGATTTGAGATTGTAACTCCTGATTAACCTTTTTTGACTCCTCTAGTTCATCTCAAAGTCTCTTTTCGACCAAAGTCTTCCCTTGTGGTCGGGGCCCAACTCCCATGCCAACAACATAATCAGATCTTGTGCCCAACACTTTGTCGCACACTTCATCCATTATCATCGGATGACCTTGTTCTATTGAATCTGCCAATTCCTTACACATTAATTCCAGAAAAATAAAGAATTAATTAGATACTAAAATTCATACATTCTAAAAAATATTTGTATTTGAACTATGTACTCACCCATTTTTCTCTGCATTCTGTAGTTGTCCATTGACCTTTATTTTCATCATAATGAGTGTGATACCAGAGCTTCATCCGGTCACACTCTTCTCCATCTTTGTCACTCTGTTGTATTGAAAAATATTATTAGTAATATTTATTATAAAATTTGAAATATCAACCAAAGTAAAATATAATTAAAAAATAATAACTTACAATCTCATGTCGTGTCGCTATAAAGGCCTTAGAGCCAGTTTTTGGTCGACATTTGACTTGACTCCTAGCCAATTTGGCTTTTTGACTTTTTTCCTAACAATAAACGTAACAAAATCTATTATATATATAAATCAAAATTCATAAATATAAAAATATAATTAGTTGTCAAAAAATTTGTGAAAATAATTTTTGTGATCAAAATAACTAAGCTTTGTAGTCGATTGGTCCCAATATTCACATAAATCCATCCACTCCGCCACTGTGACATTTTACAGCTTAACATCCTTTCCATGCTTGATATAATGCTTTTTTAAATGAAATCTTTGATCTTTAGACCTTAATGAAAGAAATTTCTTGACAGCAACATGTACTTCGGTATCTGTCCTCATTCCCTTGACTTCCAACTTTTGCTGCAAATAATTATAAATTGTCAGAACGCAATAGGCATATGATAAACACATATAAATTAGATAGTTTTATAATTCTTACGTCTAACTTATCAAATGCAATGTCCAACTCCTCATTAGTTATATTTTTCCATTTTGTCCTGACAGGTAATGAAGTTTGAGATACCACACCAATCTCACTCGATAATTTGGCTGACTGTACGGAGTTGGTTAGGCATCCTTCAGCAGGGGAGATCTCTATCTCCAATCTCTTACCTATCGCCTTATTAATCTTTGCCAATCCGTGACCTTTTGTGACACCCCTTGTCTTTTTCGGATCAGTCGTGGATCCTAAAATATAGCAACGAATATTTTACAATAAATATATAGCATACTCTTAATTGGTTAGATAAACAAAATTATTAAACTTGAATGTTTAACCAATGTGATGTGAAAAATCATACCTGCAGTGCTTACAGAGGTTGCACTAACACTGTTAAAGGGGCTCGTGTCATTTATTGGTGGCTGATTAGAAGTTGGAGGCGTGTTGTGAGAAATTGATGGAGGCCTCTCTTGAGAACTTGATGGAGAACTAATATTGCGTCGCATTCTCAAAATTTGTAGATACTTGTCTCTAGGATGAGTCTCAATAGGTGCAGATGTGACATCTCTTAGTGTTGGAGTAGGCTTAGAAGGTGCTGGTCTGTGATCTTCTGGCTGTGTACGAGCGGATGGCTCATCAGCTACACTTCCAAGAAGCTGACGGTACCGTGACTGCAGTTGTGTCGACACTAAGTTGCTTGGTGCAGCCTTATTCTTCTTCTTCAGTAGACTAGGTCCCATATCAATCACTTGTATTCAATTCGGCATTAGATTTCAATGATACTATTAATTGATTAAGTAAAAGTCATCAAACCATATTTAAAGAAAACAACACAGTCTACAACTAAAAAAAGACCTAGTAACTCAATGTAAAAGGGCAAAGATTGAAAAATTATAAGATCAAGTATAGATAAAAAGTAGTATATTATTTGGAATTCTAAACATAAAATCCTTTAGCATTAAATCTTGACAAACCAATATCTGAACATTTGGGCTTAACCCTCTTACACATTATAAAGCATGTAGTAACATGAAACTTCAAGACAATACTAATTTGAATGATCTAAAAAACTATTACAACTAATCTAAAAAAGTTGAAGATCAACAGTCTTTAATGATGGCTTGGAGCATACAATAACCATAATAGCATCCAGACATCGAGACATTAGTTGAGAAATTATAGCATCCAAAATCTCCCTATATTAAGTGTAAAATCCTCCAGAAAGGGGTAGCGTAAAGTTCCTTGTATTTGTGCACAAAATTCTTATACCATTTCATCAAAGCAGTTGGCTAGTTGGTGTCCCAAGCCAATAACAAGATAAGTGTTCAATGCAAGGAAATGGAATGGCAAAACTCAAGAGGGGTAAAATAATTTGATATCATCAAAAGTGAAACTCAAGTTATAAGTCAAATTCATATGCCTGTTTCATCCTATATTATCATTGGCATCTTGGATCCCTAAGCAGTGAAATTTTGCATTGCTACAATTTTATTAATAGATGCAATTTTATTAATAGATGGTAATTCCTATATTGTCTTGGATCCCTAAGTAGTTAATGTATATATCTGTGGAGCAAGAAAGTCGCTGGTCATTGCTACAATTTTATTAATAGATGCTAAGCAACTATATGCTATTAATATTAGCTAACAAGACCAATGATTTGGGAACAAGTAATTCCTTATGATGAGTTTAACAAGAACCTCTAACAAGAGTGAGTGATACTTTGTATGGAAGTACAAAAAAGAAAAAAGAATGAAAATAGAACAGAACAAGTGCATGGGTTGTTAATTCATGCATGGGTTGTTTTGCTTGTTCTTAACTAATATCCTAAAATAAAAGAAATATCTTGTCAAGCACTTCCAAAGAATAATTCTCTCTTGGAACATAAAGGGCTTGAAACAAACTGAAAAAATACATATTTAATTGACTTGCTATAATCAAAACTCAAGGAGACAACATTCAACAAGGGTTTATGGTTTTTGAGAGACAAATAAAGGCTATTATCCAATCATTCTACTTATAAGCTGGGAAGAATCATGATTGCCTATAATACTTAAGTAATCTAAGTGCTTAACCTAAAACAGTCCACCAATTTCTACATTTAAAGGTATTTCATACACTCATGATAGAATGCGTATGGTCTTTATGTTGCAAACAAACATGCGAGTGACTTTACACTTGACGCTTTCTTTCAATGCAAGATTCAAGTGCAATAAAACAAGCTCAAAGTGCAGAAAAACAATGCAGGACAACTATACGAAGTTGCAGGATTCAAGTGCAGCAAACAATGCAAGATTCAAGTGCAGGATTTAAGTGCAGCAAAACAAGTGCAGGACAATTATACGAAGTTGTAGGTACCACCACTTTAAGAGTTGCCTTAACCATCTCACAAAGTGAACATCTTGAGATGATCATATTCCTTTTTGTTAAAGGCTCTTAGATGACTTAGAGTAAACACATATATTATGTAGGATTTGTTAACCAAAAATACCTTTTGAGGCATAAATGCAGCCATAATGCTACTGTAAGTTAGAGCTTCATTTTTCCTCCAAAATTGATGTTAAAGCTTGTGACAATACTAACATTTCTTAGATGCTACCTTATAGCTTTGCATAAAAGTTATGTATTGTCTTTCACTGGTAGTGGTAAAGAAGGCAATCAATAAGACAATACTAACATTTCTTAGATGCTACCTTATAGCTTTGCATAAAAGTTATGTATTGTCTTTCACTGTTCAATTAGAAGGCAATCAGTAAGACATTGGAAGATGTCCTGAAAAGGGTTGGATAATCATGTTGGTAAAGTCATTAGGCATGTAAGAATGATGGAGGACACCTTGCAATTGCTTCAAATTCATGCCGTCCAAGATAATGATGCAAACTACTCAAGATTAGATGTCTTCGAACTAATGCATTTGGATGGTTTTTGAGATTCTAATACGCTGACTAACTTATTGAGATGCTTTTCCACTACACAATTAATTCAGTTTATTAATGAAAATTCTTTTGAAACAAAGCATTTTGATCATGCTGATTTCTGTTTTGACATCGAAAGCAATTATGAAGATTTAATCACACATACCATATTAAAGAACAGGATAGTTAATAGGTTGAGTAATCTGAAGCACCAAATCAAGCAAATGGGGGCATATTACTCGCCCTACATGATATACGCAATCAATTTTCTCACCATTTCAACATTAGTATATGATTTTTTTAGACTAAAGGGGAATGAATGTCTTATTTGTGATAATCTCCCACATGCCAATGCCTTCATCCATTAAACAAGACTATGTTCTTATTTTTCAATATAAATTATCATTTCCATCAAAGAATGAAGCTCTACTAATATTTTAACCATCTTGGTTAAATGAAGATTATGATAAAGATAGGTAGAACATGATTATTTTTAGTTGAAAGTTTAATGAAAGAGATCTAGTATAATACAACAGAAGTTTGATTCAACTAGGAAAATATGTCAGTTCAACAGAAGTTTGATTCAACAGAGTTGTAGCTTTTAATATCAAGATTATAACTTGTATTCTGTAATGCATTTGTTCTGCTTTAGCTTCTTGATGCTTGTTTCATACAATTGTTTATGCGTTTATTTCTTTGTACTTCTTGCTTTATAATATAAAAACTCTCTTAGTTTTTTCTGCATTGAAAACAAAATGATATTTTAGGTAATAGTATTTCCATAATATTTACATGACAGAACCAGCTAAGAGTTATTATGGTTACTGCATTCAATTATATGGCAAAACCATCAAGAGTTGCATTGACGTATCAAAAATTTCATGTATTTGAAATTGTTCTATGCTTTTCTTTTTCAGGTACTGGATAGTGGAATGGTAGCAATGGATCTTTGAGAACAAAGGAAATTAACTCCTATATGCAGAGAAAAATCTTAATCAAATGCACTGTTAACATGCTTTAGAATGTTATCGCAAAAACCTATAGAAGAAGTGTGTATGAACTTGTTTAGTGATATGTTATATCTACTATTTTCTGCATCTCTGTTTAAAGAAAGTAGTATCTCTATTTTTAGTGTTTCTTGTGTTGAGGTCTCATTGAACAATAGATGTCACATTCTTTCCATAGTTTTAAATGCTCATCTTCCAATGAGAAAAGTGTTAAAAGGTAGTGAACTACCATTCTCCTATGCTTTGGGTGCCAACATAAGAATATATGTCATACACCTTAGATATTACTAGCAAAGTTTTCTGTTGGCTACACTGTTGGTGTAAGGGAAATCATTCTTTCTCATTTTACTCAAGTTATTAGGGTGGCCCAATTAGATATTCCTAAATAGAGGAAATTAGGAATTTTGTAGGTTTTGACCTATTAAATCATATCGATGCTTGAATATGAATAATGATAGTGCAGTAAATAAACTATAATAGATATAGACAACTTAAGTTGGAGGAGGTGAGTGTGAAGTTGGTGCAAAGTAGTATCACCTTGAGAGGCTATTTAATTACTCTTGATTGTGTAAATGCAGGGATTTTCTTCATGGAGTAGAAGAGACTTCAATACTTTCTGGTTAAATTGCGCTTAGTATCTGTTAATCTGTGGTCATAATCAAACTTCTAGGGCTCTTTGTATTCCATTTATTTAGCTTCAACCACAAGCTTTTCTAATTTATTAGAGGTCGAAAAAAAATTGATTCCTTTTAGCTATGGCATCCTTGCAGATTATGATAGGATCATCAAGAATGTTGAAAGAGGGGAAGCAAGGATTTCTCGTAAAGATGAGATCATGAAAGCCATTGGGAAGAAGTTGGATCGTTACAAGAACCCATGACTTGAATTGAAGATTCAGTATGGTCAAAACAAAGGGAAATTGTACAATGAAGAAAGACTGTTTTCTTCTTATCTGAATAAGAAGAAAATCATTTGATACTTTGTAACAATTATCATATGTCAATACTATCAACGGCTGTTCTATCTTCTTCTGTGACATGCTACTCATTAAAATTACATGGCTAAGCATGAAGTATTGTAGGATACAGATGGGAAGAATAATTAATCTCCAGAGGTATGGGAATAAAATTGTCGAAGTGGTAGATCAAAGATTTGGAAGAATTCAGATAAAGGATAAAGGAGAAATAAACACAAGTAAGTAGGAAAATTTGATTATATCGCAAAGCAAAAGTACTGAAATTCTTAACCTGGATAGGACATGAAACCATTAAGGCCATAGCTAGAGTGCGTTAGAATTTCCAGACATCTCTGAAAAAATAGCCTAAACTTTACTTGTTGGACCCTGCTTGGAGTTTGGAGTATATCGACATAGGAAGGATGATTTATTTGATTAGTTAATTTTCAGTGAAATGATCCACTCTTGAGACTCATAGATTTTTTGGTGAAACCATTATGGAGTTTGAACCTGGACATGGATGGAAATTATTTATATACAAACACTAAAAAGCTAAAGAAGGGGGATTAGATTACACAGAAATTTACAAAGAATGAATGCTGGTGTTCATATATGAACATTTATGAAAACTGTGTGTAATTATAGTACATACCGTAAACAAGTGAGATTAAACTCCACCTAGCATATTAGTGAAAACAAATCTTAACAACCTTAAATTCACTTTTATGTTTGGATTGTATACTTGATTCTTACTACTACTGTTTGGAACACACGAGTAGTAGTTAGAGAACAAAAAGCACCGCTTCTTGTAAACTAACGAATCTAAATCATTGGTTACTTTCCTACAAAATTTTGCTAGTGTTATATCTGCAACTTATAGTGGTGAAAAGAGTACTGCAACATCCTCTATGATGTCAAATATATATAGAAAGAAGCACTTTTTCAAAGCTAATATATTTTATGCTCTTAAATCCACAGGATGCTATAGTCTAAAATTCCCAAGCCACGTTGAAATAACAACACTAAGTCCTTTTTTAGTGGCATCATCAAAATTGTTATTGAATTTGCTCTGAAAAGACCATATCAGCTTTTGTTTCCTTTAGTTGATACCTTTAATTGTATCAGCAAGTAGAAAGTGTGGATATAAGATACTGAAAACAGAGAGCTAGAGAGGTGCTTTTCCTTTAAGTGTTGATTTTTCATACTAACATTTCTAATAGCAAGATAGCATTTTCTTAGAAACATTTCTAATAACATTTCTTTAAGTGCTTTTTCTTAGAAAGATATTTGACACAAATTTTGTAGTCTTACTTCCTTTAAGATTCAAGTTAATTAGGAAAGGAGAAAACATTATCAGAGTATAATTGATTTTATTCGATCAATTTAGTTGGAATTCCTATTCTTTTTGGAATTCAGTTTAGGATTATACAATACGTACATGCTTCAGCATCCTATATTGATCTGCTTTGCAATTTTTGCATTTTAAATTTAATGTTTTGATATATTCTTTTGACACTAATTTCTAGTCTCATGTATGACAATTTTCCCATTACATTGCTATTAAAGACTATAAAACTGTATGAGAGAAATGTTATGGGATTAGGTTTTGTTTTTGTTCAGTTTAACTAAGTTCAATACCACTATTGAATGCATATTCAATTTTAATTATCACATCTTATGAAAATATACTTGTAACTTTGAGAGTGATATAGTATGTGATCCTTTTAGAAATATCTTTGGGTTATTTTAGGTTGGTTCAACAGACTTTTAGCTCTTAGTCTAATCATAAACCAAACTTAGTAACTGAATGCTAAAACCATATGCCTACCTAGCTAAAGTAGTTGTGATCAATCAATCAATGTTAGAATCGTCTCTTTCCAACACTTTATATTTATGAAAAACTGAAGTTCTAAGGTGTAATAAAAGCATGCCAACTTTGTGAATATGGATGTTGCAATTCATTAAATCAATACTTGGTATCATTAAGTCAATTGCAAGGTTGTTAAGGAAATTTTTTGGTCAAGTAAGAAAAACTACTCACTGGTGCGAAAGTAAGATGGTCTAAAAAATGTCCAAGACCTAATTTTACAAACAATTAAAGGTTCTATTATAGATTTAAAACGTCCAAAACCTGCATCACAACAAAAATAACATTAGTAGTCAATATCACTTTTAACCAACTCCGAAACAAGTATAGAAATGAGTAAATAGAAAGAGTCTCAAATCTCAGCAGATGTTATGCGAGAATCTATCAATTGAGCTTTAAGAAGATCAAACTTCTCAGGTGTGAGCTTGTTCAATATCCTGTATGAAAAGCAGTAATTGAACTTGTTAAAATGATACTACCAATTTATAAACTTCTAAAACATCTAATTATTTTTAGAATTCGACAAAAATTTTATAAATAATTCCATGAATTAGTGACAGGCCTATACCTAACATTAAAAATTGGACATTCAAAATAATATCAGCCTATACCTACCATTTTTGTTATTATTTTTAACTTGACCACATTAAACATAATATTCAAGTTGTAGATTAAAGGTTGTTGTTTTAAAAGTATGCTCTCTTCTTATATGGTGAGGTGTTGTTTTGCATTCTTGAATCCATGAATATGGTTAATAATGAGAAGATGAAAAATATTGTAGAAGTAACTTTTGAAACATTTAGACGTCTATCATTAGACTATGAGCGTTTTGCTAAAGGTGTAAAGGAATTCATACACCTCTCCTTTAAGAGTTGCCCAAATAGGGGGGTTTATGGGTGAAGACCTATGTTTTGAAAAGCTCATTAACATCAATGACAGCAAGAAGTTGCTATTTCACAATGATTCTCGCCCACACAATGCAGCAGTAGCTACTTTTGAAGTTTTTGAGAACGACCTTAAGTAATAAGTCATTACAAGAAGAAGTATCATGTACGAACCAGAAGCATTGGAATCAAAGAGAAGCATGGATGCTGCATATAAACAAATGATGAAATGGAGGTACTATTTTGGTGTTGTATATAAATCTTTAATAAAATCTGAATATAACAATGAAGAGCTTAACAACAAAGGTTCAATTGCATAATAAGAATTTAATCATCGTCGTTGTCAGTGGACTCTTCCAATACAATATCACACTCATTCTCACTACTGCTTGTGTCTAAGTCCTCCAAATCATCATTCAAATATTGCTCGGAATTCAATAAAACATTATTTACTACATCATATGGAATATCATTTCGATCTAATGACTCTAACGAACATTCCTCGACTTCCACTGCAACTTCATCAGACTCCTCAATGTCATTTGAACCTTCTTCATTTCCAAGCGAAGGGATATCATACGCAAGTCTAACTTCACATTCTTGTACAATCCACTAATGTGGACCGAATAACAAATCTTCCATATAAAAGACTTGCTTCGCTTGATGTGCCAAAATAAATGGGTCATCCTTGTACC
>JAOSBN010114564.1:0-10215 GCA_027563595.1 Erythroxylum suave
AAAATTCATTTCTTTCCCTAAATATTCAAAAGAGAAGGTTTAAAGGAGAGGCGTACATACCAATGACGAAGCCATTACATTCAATCACGGAGTCGTCGGGTCTAGTGTTAGCTCTATCCTTGAAATCCATTGTATACGACATGCCGAAGCAACCGCCTTGCTTAACCCCAATTCTCAAGCAAAAATCTTTATTCCGATCATTTCTCATCTCATTCAAGTGTTTCAACGCATTCTCCGTCAACGTTATCGCCGGCGCCGGCGCCGCTGCAGCCGGAGCTTAAGATTCATTAACCAAAACACTTCTAATCAGCACAGCAATCACAAAAAAGGAAGAAACCATAAAGTGATAGGATTTACTCTATATTTTGGTAATCTTAAGAATTAATTAAGTGCAATAAAAATTAAATAGGGTTGTAATTAAGTGCCATTACAACCCTATTTAAACTAAGGATGTAACAAACTAAAGCTAAGAACTTAACAAACCAAGTCCACTTCTTGCCTATTATTAAGGCCACTAACTTAATTAGTTCTAACATAAACAACTTTCTGTTATATAGGAAACTAATCTAATTATTAACAACTTAATTAAAACTAATAATAAAACCAAATTGACTGATTCTCCTAGCATTCGTCCTTAACTTGGAAGCAATGTTACTTAGGCAACAAGTCTCTGCTTCTCGGCCTAATCTGTATTAGCTCCACCCCCCTTAGAATTGTCCTTGTCCTCAAGGAGAAAAAACCCAGGATACCGTTTCTTGAACCGTCGAAAATCCTCCCATGTTGCGTCCTCCGGCAGTGTCCCACACCACTTGATTAACACCTCTTCTTGTGGCCTGTACTTGCCCTTTTGAATGGTCCTTTGATTAAGAATTGATTCAGGTTCTGGCAGATAGGGTTCGTTCAAGCCAGAGGAGCAATCAGGAGTTGGTGGATGAATAGGAGAAGTCACGGATACAGATCCCAAACTCTTCTTCAGTTGACTTACATGGACGACGCCATGGATCCGCGACAACTCAGGCAATTCCAGTTTGTATGCTACAACTCCCACTCGAGCTAAAACTCGAAACAGTCCACAGTAACGTGGGGATAGTTTCAGAGAAGAACAAAAAGCCACGCTAGATTGACGATAAGGCTGCAGTTTTAAATAAACATAATCTCCAAATGCAAACTCAACATCACGCCGGTTCTGATTTGCCAAGTTTTGCATTCGTTCTTGAGCTTGTAGAAAGGACAACTTCAAATCTCTCAATAATGCATCATGATCTTGAAGATAGGTGTCAACTGTGGCAACTCAGGTTGTCCCTGGCACATACCGTAACATTGATGGTGGAGGAGTACCATAAATTGCCTGGAATGGAGAAATCTTTGTTGATGAATGAGCGGCAATACTGTAACTATATTCTGCCCATGGAATCCCATCTCTCCAGCTTTGTGGTTGATCTCCCGCAAAACAGCGCAGATATTGCTTCAGAGTTCGGTTGACAACTTCCGCTTGTCCATCACTTTGTGGGTGATAGCTTGAACTCATGTTAGATTTTGTGCTTTATAAACAAAAGAGAGGAGTCCAAAAATTGCTCAAGAACATAAGATCACAATTAGTCACAATCGAAGCTGGAATTCCATGTAACTTGACAACGTTGGCCAAAAAAGCTTGTGCAACTGTGGTAGTCATGTAGGGATGCGCAAGGGGAATGAAGTGTGCGTATTTGGACAATCAATCCATTACGATCATAATTAGTTGGCAGCCACGTGAAGTAGGAAGCCCTTCTAGCCCTTATATAAAGTCCATGAATATATCGGTTCAAACCTGATCCGGAATTGGCAATGGTTGTAAGCAATGTTATGAATACCATACTGATCTTGGTATCGAATTGAGTTCTGGTACGATACTGTATCGATACCGGTCAATATCGTATATTGTTTCGAATAATTTTTTAAATTTATGAAATAGTCCCTGAATTTTTTTAAATTGCAAAATAGTTCATTGTCATATTGTACAGTTGTACTGTATATTTTTAACCATCTTTCTAAAAATTAAAATAATAACAAATAATCACAATTAATATGAAATAATAATAATTTTCAGATATTTTACATATAAATAATAACCCTAATTTATATGAAAAAAAGACAACCATTATCATACAAATATAAAATTAAGAACAATATAAAGTATTTAAAATATTACAATTTAAATTTCATTATATAATAAATAATAATTACATCAAAACACCAATAAAAAAATAAATATCCTTAACTCTCAAATTATTATAATTTATAACAAGAGTTTGTGATAAGGAAATAACCAAGTAGAATTAAAATATGAAACAAAAACATATATTATTTAATTTATTATCAATTAAATATATTGTATATTTGATTAATTAAAATTAATTATTACTAAAATTATAAATATCTTAATTAAATTTAATTTATAAAATTAATTTTATAATTATTAATAAATATAATTAAATTTAAAAATATTTTAAAATATATATATTTCAAATAAAATTTGATTTAATAATTAAAAATATATAAAATAAATATTAGTTTATAAATAATAATTTTTAAAAATTAAATATTTTTACTAATACTTTATTAATAAATATAATATAAAAAATTTTAACAATTTAAATTTTTATTTTTATTTTTAATTTTATGTAATGTATAATTATTATTTGTAATAAAATATTTATTTTATTTTAAAAATTAAAATTAAAAGATTAAAATAAAAGTTTAACTAAATAACAAATTAAAAAATATTTGGAAAAAAGGAAGGGGTGGGAGGGAAAAAAATTTTAAAAATAAAAAATTTTACAATTTAGTCCCTATATTTTTCAAAATTTTCAATACTGATTAGAATATAGCCGGTATTTATAATACCAACCTGTGCCAACCAGTATCGACTAGTATTTAAATCCGGTACTGAAAACCAATGGTTGTAAGAGTCTGGCTAGAACCGTGTGTTCAGATTTATTCCGTTGACATACGTCACGTTCACGGATAAAGGATCGAACTCTTTGTCTCATCCAATTCCAAGTAAGATCAGATTTCAGGCGGCCTAGTGTTTTATAGAAACCAAAATGTCCTCCAGTGGGTGTCTCATGCAATTCAAAAAGAATAATGGGTATAATTGAAGAACTAGGTTTTAAGAGTACCTTATCGTGTAAGAACCATACTCCTCCACACTTCTATGCATCCAGATTGGTGTTGTACTAATTGTAGAATGAGTCTTGATTACATTCATGCTTTGAGACTTCCCACCACACAGCTTGACGGCTAAAGACGGCCATAAACGTAATTTCTACTTTCCTACACAACGAATTTGTTGCACTGTTGGTGTTTCTAGGTTTGTATTCGATCTTGTATTCATACCCTAGTAATTTGGGTAGCCACCGTGCCTGTGCATCTGTGACAACCCGCTGCTCCAATCAATATTTTAAACTCTTGTGGTCAGTCCGTACCACAAAAGAGTTTCCAGAAAATAAGGCCGTCATTTTCTCACGAATTTGACAATAGTGAGCATCTCTTTCTCGTAAATAGAAAGCTTCAGATTTGCCCCTTTAAGATGTTCATTGAAATAGGTGATCGGCCTTTTCTCTTGCATCAATACGGCACCAATTCTGTTCCCACTAGCATCGCATTCAATGACAAATGGTTGACCAAATATGGAAGATAAAGAACAGGGGCAAAAGTTAGTGGATCTTTGAGCTGTTGGAACGCTTCTTCTGTCTTCGGTGTCCACGTGAATCCTTCTTTACCTAGCAATTTATTTAAAGGAGCCGCAATAGAACTAAAACCTTGGATAAACTTTCGATAATACCCTGCTAGGCGTAGAAACCCTCAGGCTTCACATACTGACGTTGGTGTGGGCCACTCTTGGACTGCCTGTATTTTTGCGACATCTGGCCCAACCCCATTTTTAGAAATTACATGCCCTAAATATTGGACTTGTTGAACTCCAAAAACGCATATGTTCTGTTTTGAGTACAACTAATTTCGATTCAATATTACCAATAAAATTTGCAAGTGCTGCATATGTTCTTCCCAGTTTTTGGAATAAACTAAAATGTCATCGAAAAAGACAAGGACAAACTTACGGAGATAAGGCCGGAAAATGTCATTCATCAAGCTTTAGAAAGTAGATGGCGCATTTGTGAGGCTAAACGACATTACTACGAATTCGTAGTGGCCTTCATGGGTCCTAAGCGCAGTTTTGGGAATATCAGCTTCACCTTATCTGATGATATTTAGCTTTGAGGTCGAACTTGGAGAAGAAGCAAGCTTCATATAGTTCATCCACTAATTCGTCAGTTACCAGAATTGGAAACCTATCCTGCACTGTGATGGAGTTCAAAGCTCGATAATCTATGCAGAACCTCCACTCTCCACTGGTTTTCTTTACAAGTAACACTAGGGAAGAGAATGGACTGTTACCAGGGCGTATGAGGCATGAGGTTAGCAATTCACAAACCTGCTTTTCGATTTCTGCATTTTGGTACTGAGGATACCGGCATGGCCTGGCGTTTGCGGGATTTGCATTAGGAATTAACAAAATACAATGATCTTGGTCACGTTGTGGTGGTAAGGCTGTAGTATTTAAAAATACGTTGTGATATTTGGATAAGAGCTGATCTAATTCAATTGGTATGGAAGAGATATTACTTCTTAGATAAGGCTTCTACTTCATGTTGTTGAAGCCCATTAAAAACGTGCTTCGGTCCATCCATAGTGAAGGACATAGTGAGGCTACAATAATCAGTCACAATCAGCCCCGGTGTAGCTAGCCACTATACTCCTACGACCACGAGACACGCAGCTTTTGGAAGCACAAAAAAATCAGCTTCTATCAAGAAGTCTTCAATTTTCATGCGAGCATTCTTACAGAGTCCGGTACATTTTACACGTTGCTGGTTAGCCACCATAACCTGAAATCTGAGATTGGTCTCTACTGGTAATCCAAACTTAGCTGCCAATTTTTGTTCTATGAAATTGTGGGTGCTTCCTCCATCTATGAAGATGATAATTTCCTTTTAATTGACCTTTCCCTTGATGCGCAAGGTTTGCGGGTGCTACATTCCAAAAATAGCGTGAAAAGAAATTTCCAGCATGATTTTAGCTTCTTCCATGCATTCCATGTCCTCATCACTCCCGTTTCCTTCATGAGTAGATTCCGTGGACTCCCCAATCAGAAACAACTGAGGCTTGACACACTGGTGTCCAGGTACAAACTTCTCATCACAATAGAAGCATATTCCCTTGTCTCTTCCTTTTTTAGACTCTTGCGATGTTAGTTTATGAAAATTGGGAATGTTAAGTCTTTTGAGCAGGAATCAATCCTAGCATACCTTGGGATTGCTGGTTAGCGTTTCTTGGAGGTGTGGAAACCCTGGGCAGATTTGGGTTTCGTCGTTCAAGTTGATTTTTTTCCTCCACCATTCGCGCCGCACTAATGGCCTCAGTATACGTCTGTGGTTCTTTGAGTTGCACGTCGAGTCTAATTTCATCTTTGAGCCCTGCAATAAATTTTCCTACAAGAAAAGATTCAGGTAGGGCGTCCACCTCATGAGCTAGCCTCTCGAATTGCTTCTGGTAGGCCTCGACGGTTGTGTTTTGTTTGAGCCGTGATAGAGCTATGGCCGGGTTTTTATATTGAGTTGGGCCGAACCGCTTCAAAAGGGCTTGTGTGAACTCCTCCCAATTTTTGGGTCTCTGAGTCGTCTTACTAATGTACCGATACCACTGGAGAGCATCCCCATCCAAATGAAAAGAGGCCAGAAGTAGTTTTTGTTTCTCTTGAACCTCATGGTAGACAAAGTACTGCTCACTCTTGAAAATCCACCCAGCTGGTTCCTCCGTTCCATTATAACGTGGAAATAAGATATTTGGCATAGCTCTGGGCAGCCTATTTTCCTGAGAATCCTCTCTCGTTAAGCTTTGACTGGTGTCCTCAATTGGACGGTGTGGTGACCCCACCTCGCTGAAAGTTGCCATGAATTTGTCAAATTTAGTGGTCAAATTATCGATGGCGGAAAGGACGTCGCCTTTAGGGTTGAACTGGTCCACAGCAGCTTCTTGTGTCTGCGATGTTCCTCTTTGGGTGGGCTCTTGAGTAGCAGGCGTCCCACTATTCACTGAACTGGAGTTCTCCGTTTCATCCGACCCTGATACCAAAAATGATAGGATTTACTTTATATTTTGGTAATCTTAAGAACTAATTAAGCGCAGTAAAAATTAAGAGAAGAGTCGGGAAGAAACGCAGAAACGAACAATTACCTGAATTGGAAGCTGATCGAACGGTGCGGGGTTTAGGAAGATTTAGTCTCGAGAATCGAAAAGAAACAGACTTTAGAGGTAATGGAGACGATTCTATTGAGCGATTAGGCAAAGGAAGAAGGGAGAGACGATGAATCGTAGTTGTCGTCGTTGCAGAGAACGCCATTGGAGGCAAGAAGAAGAGAGAAAGGGAAAGAGATTTTTCTCCGCTACTTTGTGGCGTATGATTTTTTAAATGCAGGCCCTTATTAGAAGATTAGGGTGGTTGAACAGCTTTTATGATTGATTGAGACTGCGAGGAATCTGACGGTTAAATTAGTCTGTAACGTCCCAAGAAATGAGAACCAAATTGCTTGCCAGCTAAGGCATCCGCATGTTTCTTCGTTGTCAATCAATTTGAGAACCTTATAAAAAAATATTGAAGACCGACCAAAGCATTAAACAACGCTATCAAGAACCAAATACTTTGAACAGTAGGGTATACTTCGTCGTTGTCTGTAACAATCACAACGGTGGTGCCACCTTCCGTCGTATAGGGGGCGTGATATTGAACTTGAATATTTTCACAAACAATGGCTAGTGAAGGCCATACAGCCAAAAAAGTTCGCTCACGTGAACGAGATGAAAGACCTCCTCCCCTACATCTACAGCCTTGGCCTAGCTATAGCGTTGCTGTAATATATAGGGCCACCACAGGAGTCTGAAGAGGAAGATTTGCATTGGCCAGAAGAGGAACCTATTGAATATGAAGAAGGGGATATTAATTTGGTGCAGAGTGAGCTTGGTTTTGCTGTTGAACTCTCTCCCACTTTCAAGGATCGACGAGAAAAACAATGGGAAAGAGTTGTGGTGGTTAAATTATTGGAGTGCCGAGTTGGGTATAAGTTGTTGTGTCACAGACTCAAAATCCTATGGAGGCCTTCCGGTCCTATCAAGATTATCGATCTAGATTATGACTTTTTTTTAGTCAGATTTGTTAAACCGGAAGATTTTTTGGATGTACTAAAAAAGGGCCCCTGGGTGATAATGGGTCTTGCTCTTTTAGTCCAAGCATGGCAACCCCAATTTCGACCTTCAAATGATAAGATTTCCAGGGTAGTGGTGTGGGTTAGATTTCCTGAACTACCAATACCCCGTTATCATCCGTCAATCCTCAAGTCTCTTGGGAACTTGGTAGGTCGTACTGTTAAGATAAATGAAAACACCAAGAAGTCACAAAGAGGAAAATTTGCGCGTATAACGGTTGATGTGGATATCACAGTCCCCTTACGGTCTATAATTATATTAGTTAAGGAAGAGATAAAGGTAGCTTATGAAGGCCTTCCCCCGATCTGTTTCTCATGTGGACTTGTTGGCCATGCAACGGTCGAATGTCCGTCTAAACAGTAGCTGATGAGTGACAGAGTCCACAACAATGGCAACAAAACCACGGATACTCCAATGGTAGTAGAAGCGGCAACGCCAACACCTAGTAGGACAGAACTTTATGGCCCTTGGATCTAAATGTAGAGACGCGTCAGATGGCCTGCAAGTAAGGAGATTAATCAGGGACAGTATGAGCATCATCAGGGGGAACCCCGGGGCTCAAGGTATGCCATCCTCTCTGACAATGAACTACCAGGCGACTTGATAAGCCATCCCTCTGCAGAGGACAATCAGGCGGCTACTTTAACATGGGACGGGCTCGCATGTAGCTGTTCAAATCCTGAATCATCGCCAAGTGATGGTTAACAACGCATCTTTCTCCCTGCCACCTGGGACTGGAACAGAGGGTGGAATCCAAATCATTGATATGGAACTTTCAGAGAGGACGACTTGCTCAATAAACATGGCACTTTCGGTTTGCCGCACGCAAGACCTCCAGATCCTGACATTAATATGAAAACAATGGTGGAACCGGAGCAGGTTAACTCTCAAGGAGAAGTAGTACCAGAGACCCAAGATAATCCCGCAGATGGCACTCAGACCATCAACGAGGTGGGTGCTCACATTTTAGAGTAACCTATCTCTTTACCTGTATTGAATTCATCATGTCTATTCTCTTAAGGAATTGCCAGGGGGTTGGAGGCAAGACCTTCAAACCTGTCTTATAGAATTATATGTGCGCTCATAAGCCTTTTATGGTAGTCCTTGTTGAGACAAAAGTTAGTGGTGCTAGAGCGGACGAAGTGATCCGTAGATTGGGTTTCGCCATAGAGTTGAAGCATATGGTTTCTCTGGCGGCATTTGGTTACTGTGGAATATGGGAGTGGACGTCACTATCTTACTTGCACATCGTCAGTTTATTCACATGCGAATTGAAAAAGATGACACCTCCTTTATGTTCACATCTATATATGCAAGTCCTAACTATCAACTCCACACTCATCTATGGAGTTTCCTTGAGCATATTGCTTAAGCAACTGCAGGGGCATGGTTATTAAGAAGAGATTTTAATGCGAAGTTGGAGCAGGCTGATTGGAGAGGTGGCACTAGTAGACGACGAGTCGTGAGTAAAGATTTCCAGGATTATGTCCAACACTATAGTTTACATGATCTTGGTTTCTCGGGGGCGCATTTTACATGGAAAAGAGGAAACAAATTTGCCAGATTGGACAGGGCTCTCTGTTCAATTAGCTGGCTTGAAATGTTCCAAGACACCAAAGTTCTCCACCTACCTTTTCTCAAATTCGATCATCGCCCGATAGTGATTCACTTTAGAGATTCTAGACAGCATAAGCCCTGAATAAATACCTTTAAATTTCAAGCAGTGTGGATGTTGAATAAACACTTTACAACCTTCCTCATGGACCAATGGAGGCCGAATGACCAAGACTTTTATGGTTCCATTACTTAATTGGCCAATTCTTTGAATGTGTGGAATCGGGACGTGTTTGGGAACATCTTCCGCAAGGAGGCGATGTTGAATAAACACTTTACAACCTTCCTCATAGACCAATGGAGGCTGAATGACCAAGACTTTTATGCTTCCATTACTTAATTGGCCAATTCTTTGAATGTGTGGAATCGGGATATGTTTGGGAACATCTTCCGCAAGAAGGCTCGCCTCCTTGCGAGGTTAGCAGGTATTAAAAAAGCCATGGAGCAGGATGGTTCAAAAGATCTCTTAGATTTATAGAATTATTTATGAATGGAACTGGAGACTGTTTTATAGAATTATTTATGAATGGAACTGGAGACTGTTTTATGTAAGGAAGAGATATACTGGCACCAATAATCTAGATGCCAATGGTTAGTGCATGGGGATAGAAATACGAAATACTATCACTCCATCACTCTTGCAAAAAGAAGGAAAACAGTCGTTGATGCCTTAAAGACCCACAATGACCCACTTATTATAGATCCGAAGGAGCTCAAAGAATTGGCAAGCAATTTTTTCAAAAACCTTTATACGTAGTCCTATAGTCCTTTTCCAGTGCGGGGGGCTTTCCCTAAATTGACATTGGACTCCTTAAACACTCCCACTCTAAAAGAAAAAATCAAGGAAGCCATATTTGTTGGACCAATGGTGGTTGACAAATAAAAATCCCTTTATGTTTTGATAATTATAAAATATATGAAATTGGTTAAGAAATTATTTCAGGTTTTTAATTAAAGGCCCAATGCAATGATAATTTTCAAGTCATTGTTCAAAGTTCAATCTACAAATGTCAAGGAGATAAAATAGTAAGAAATCAAGTCAGAAATGATCTACTATGATCTGGAAAAGATAGACAACGTGTAAATAAAGATTCTGTGAAGATTATGGATAAAAATCTTGAAAGATCGAAGATTATCTGCAAATTTGTCCATTGGAGAAATTCCAGTCGACTACAAACATTACCAGTCGACTGAAAATCATCATATCTGAAGAGTGGGGTCCATTCCAGTCGACTATAAAGAATTCCAGTCGACTACAAATCATGCCAGTCGACTATTCGGAGAGCGGAGATTATTTTT
>JAOSBN010114567.1:0-10213 GCA_027563595.1 Erythroxylum suave
ATTTTGCACAATGTTGATGATGATCCTTGTCTTCAATCCTTCCTCAAGGCTCCAAACATGTGTTCTTCACTCAAAGACGGTGTTTCTATAGAAGGTGTCATCTCTCCCCTTGAAGATGGAGGCTTAATTATCCATTTATAGTCTAAAAACCCTAAGTTTAGTGAATCCCCGCATAAGGTCTCAGATTATGATTCCCATAACCATGGGAATTTGCATGATTCCTACAATCATGGGAATTGGTCATAGATGTACTCCTTTTTTCTTCTCCTTTTTGGTCTCTAGTTCAACCCTTAAGTTGCTCCATCTTCCTACCTACATAAAAATAGTCAAATTTTATCCTCAATTAACATCAAACACACAAGAACAACAATGAAATTCAAACTTAATGAAAATATACAAAATGAATCGTAAACTACAAAAATGATCAATTATGCAAGAAAACATATGCCAAACACCTAAAAAAATATACTAATGGACACCTATCAACATTCCCACACTTGAATCTTTGTTTTTCCTGAAGAAAAATACATAAAACCAATAAGTTCTATCATTTCATTTTCAAAAAGATCAAAACACACAATCCCTTAAATTTAAGCCAACTCAAATATCAAGTTAATGCACATAGCATAACTACTTTTTCATTGGCGTACATAAGCAAACTCAACAATTGACACCATCACTTAAGGATAAGTAAAGATTCACAAATGAATCTTCCTCACAATTTTCAGTTATTTCTCTCAAGTGTTTAAGGGTTAATGTTTCGCTCAACTTCCTATAAGGAACTACACTAACATAGGCTTGCTAATACACTAATTCTCCTCTACAATGATTGCATGCATAAATAGATCAAAAGGACTTATTTAGGGTTGTAATGTGGTAAGGGTTAAGGTGGGTAAAAATAGAAAAAGGTTAAACACAAGCATTCATAAAGCAAAAAGCAGATAAAATGGGATAACAAAACATAACTTCGAGATATACAAATATAACTAATATTCTGCACTTATTGATGCTACTCACTTGTTCTTCCTTTTTCTTTTCCTTTCTTTTTCTTCTTTTCATTTTTTCATTTTTCTTTCTTTTTCTTCATACATGGAAGAACTATGAATACAAAATTAACTATATATACTCCAAAGGCAGAAATATAATCAACTTATCTCAGTAAAAATTTTCACAAGATCCCAACTAATGTATTACTTAATACTTTACTCAACTTGTGAAAGGGTAGGTTAATGGGGCTTAAGGTTTGAAAAATCTTGGGTATTTTCAAGAAACAACAGGTTATGGCTGAATGGAGGTACTAAGGGATAATCAAAGGTGGGTCATTTAAGCCAAGGGTTAACATAGAAAGGGCCTTAATCATCTTTATTAAGCACGCATCCAGTAAAATCAAGCCAATTTAAAGCAAGTTCTGAAGGTAATGACTAAGGAAGTATCACTCAACAAAGAAATGAGATGACTGTAGATGAAGTCATATGGCTCAATCCTCACTTTGGCTCAAATGAAGACTCATTATGCATCTTTACACTACCTTATTACTCAAATATCAATTTATGAATAAACTTATGTAACCAACTACCTTTCATCACTCAATATGGTTCACTTTCTACTTAAGTAGCCTAATCCGAGTTCAAGCATGTGTTAAATCTGATTCAAACTAGCATGACATAATTTCATGGCAATATTCCTCAGAATGATTGGTTCCATTGCTAACACAAAGCACCATTGCTGACATAAAGCACATGATATGCCTAAACATGCATCCTATTCAACATAATGCACATAATGCAATTGAGAAGGTTAGTGTCACCTCCCCACACTTAAAGATCACATTGTCCTCAATGTGTCAAGTCAACCACCAAATAAGGGAAAATGACATCAAACTAAACAAAAGAAAGTGAAACAAACAAATGACATCAAACCAAACAAAAGAATTAAAACTAAACAAATGACATAAAACCAAACAAAAGAAATAAAACCACACAAAAGACATAACACACAGAATGATATTAAACCAATCAACAGAAATAACAAAAAGAAAATTTTAAGGTAAGAAATGGCTTATGGAGATGATGGCAGCAATAGTGTGGGCGAAGGAGCTTCAATGTTATTCCTCCAACAGAAGTTGAGGAATCTCCTCTTTAAGATGCATTATACCTTGTGGACTTGTTGCATTTGGGTGTCAAGCTCAACGAGTTAGGATGTCATTTTTTATTGGTTAGAGGCCATCTAGTAGAGGATTTGTTGAAATCGGTCAACCTCTAATGGTGCATTTGGTTTCGAATCTACTATTTCCTCCTCTGGCTCTGGAGCTCAGGATGTGGAGGGCGGGAAGCAGTTATATGTTGGCCCCTCCTGTTCCTTACTGGAGCATGCATTTGAGGATTGTAACGTTCCATAGAATAGACCTCCACAATCTCAGAGCATCTCAAATAGCATATGTTAAACATATCATATGGTGTTCTATGCACCTCGTTTACATTAAGGTTATAAAAGTAAGTTAAAGTAGTAACAACTTGCGACATTCCAAAATATGAACTTTTTTTATTGACAACACTTACTATTGATTGAAAAATTCTAAAAAGTGTGTTGATTTTAACATTTCGATCTATGCACCATAAAAAGAAAAGTTCTTTGGCCAAGAATTTGTTCCTTTCAATTTTATTAAACACAGTCAAACACATAAATTTATGCAGGAGTTAATGCTCGACATTACGGATTAAAGAATTAGGTGCATTCTTAGAATAAAATTTTCTTCCCCCATTAGAGTTTTCCAATAAGAATTAACATCAAAATCAGTGTGATCATCTAAAATTTTCGTATTTGGAAAATTGAAAAGACCACACATAACATTATAATCTAATTTGTAAACAGTACCGAATAACCTAAACAAGAAAGCGTCCATGTTAGGGTTACACCAGACAGCAGTGAAAAACTCGATGGTCATCATAGGATGGATAGGCATGTCACACTGAACAAACCTATTCTAATCTATGTTGGCAGCTAGGTTTTCAATTTTTCCCCTCACTCTTATGTTTTCTAACAATTCAAAATCAAAATACCTAGGAGTCACTAATTCTATAGCCTTAAAGTCTCGAAAACATGTACTTTCTTCTTTCCAATAAATAGAGAATAGGGCCCGATAGGTTGTGGTTGAATCACCTTCCCTAAAAATTTGATGGCGAAGTTCGTCAACCAATTTCTAAGCCATCATCTTCCTTGGTGGTGGGAGCTTCTTTATTACCTTTGTCTTTGCTCTATCAACTGGAATCCTGAATCTGAGATTTTATGCCCTATCACTATCCTTTTTTGTCCCATAAAACGGTATTTATCATAGTTTAGCACTAGATGTGATTCTTCACACCTTTGAAGAACTCTATCCAAATTAGTTAAACACATGTCAAAAAAGTCTACAAAGATTGAGAAATCATCCATGAAGACCTCCATTATGTCTTTTATCATATCTGTGAAAATTGACATTATACATCTTTGAAATGCAGCTGGAGTGTTGGAAAGTCTGAAAGGCATCCTTCTGTATACAAACATAAGATAAGGGCAAGTGAATGTGGTTTTCACCTGATCATTAGGATAGATGATCTGATTGTAGCCTAAGTATCCATCTAAGAAGCAATAGAATGAATGGCCAGCTACCTTTTCTATCATCTAGACTATAAACAGGAGAGGGAAGTGATCTTTCTTAGTCATTGTGTTAAGTTTGGAATAATCTATATATACTCTCAACCCTATGACTATTCCGGTTGATATTACTTCTCCACTTTCACTCTCTATCACTATCATTCCTCCCTTTTTAGTTACGCATTGGACTGGGATGACCTAGTCACTACCAAAAATGGGATAAATTATACCTGCATCTAGGAGTTTAATGATTTGCTTCTTTTCCATCTCCATGTTAAGATTCAGCCTCCGTTGACGCTTTGTCAACGTTCTACATCCTTCCTTTAAGTTTATTCGATGCATGTAGATATTCAGGCTTATTCCTCAAATGTCAGCAATTTTCCATCTAATGCCTTTCATCCACCTTTTAACAACTTCCACCACCTTATTTTCTTATTTTTCACTCAAATGGTTGGAAATTAATATTGGTAGAGTTTGGCCCTCACCAAGGAAGGTATACCTAAGGTGTGCAGGTAAGCGTTTAAGCTTTAATGTTGGAGGTTTCTCTGAAAATGATGGTGTGGGTGCCTCAGTCCAAACTAATTTATCTTGATGCACTGGAACATCTGTCCTCTCCATCTCATCATCTTCTTTTGATTCAGGATTCTAGTGTTCATTGTCATCCTCTGCTTTCAAGGATTTCACATCTGCAATGTAACTCTCAATTTGTTCCTATAAAATTTGATCCAATCTTTCAACCTTCATATATGCACTGCTCGTTGTTGGATTCTTTAGGGCCTTATTCATATTGAATTCAACCTGATCTTTGCCTATTCGAAGTGTTAATTTACCTTCGTGGACATCAATTATGGCCTTTCTGGTGTTCATAAATGATCGACCTAAGATCAGCAGGTAGTTCTTATCTTCTTCAAAATCAAGAACTATAAAATCCACTGGAATAATAAACTTTTCTACTCGCGTCAAACATCTTACATGACTCCCAATGGCCTTTTAATTGATTGATCAACCAACTGAATTAACATTGATGTGGGCTTGATCTCTCCTAATCTTAACCTTCTAAATATCGACAAGGGCATAAGATTAATGCTAGTGCCCAAATCACACAAACATTTTGTAAATTCTAAATCACCAACCACAAAAGGCATTGTGAAACTTCTTGGATCTTTCAATTTTGAAGGCATTTGACTGGTAATTATTGAGCTACAAGTACCAGTTAGGGTTACCTTCTGATTATCCTCCCAGGTACACCTCTTTGATAATATGTCGTTTAAAAATTTAACATACTTCAGCATATGTTCTAATGCCTCCACAAAGGAAAGATTGACTTATAATATCCTTAACATCTCAATGAACTTTGCAAATTGTTCATCTAACTTCTTCTTTCGTAATCGTTAAAAAAAAGGTACCTTGGGTTGATATGGTAGAGATACAACATATGGAGGATATTCGTTCATATCCACTTCTTTCTCCTTGTCTTGATTCTTCTCGCCGGGTTGGGCAGGGTCCTCTCTTGTCCTTGTGGGTGGTTCGATTTCCTTCCCACTTCGAAGTGTGATAGCCTTAAGTTGCTTCTTTGATTTTTTTCCTAAAGTAATAGGAACATTTCCAGAATTCAGCATGAATAAGGTATTTGTCAGTTGACTCACTTGGGCTTCTAAATTACGAATGGAAGACGCATGGCTCTTAGTGACTTGCTCAAATTTATCTTCCAGCTTCTTATATGCACCATCTAAAGTTCCAAGCTTATCTAGAATTTTGTCTAACTTAGCATCCATCCAGCTTGTTTTATCCTGCTAAAAGCTCGATTGCCCTTGAGGTCAGAACTGCCCTCTATTGTTATTGTTTGACTAGTAGAAGTTGGGGTGATTCTTCCGCTCAGGCTTGTATGTGTTGGAGTAGGGATTATTACCCCCTCCTTGTCCAAATTGAGCCCCCATATAGTTAACTTGCCCCTGGTTATCGTCTCTCATTAGGTAGTAGTCTATAATATCATGATCCAACTGGCTGCACACTTCAATTGCATTGCTTTAACTAGAGCTGAGGATCATGCCTTCATGTTGCTGAGTTGTTGCATCAATTTGTCAATCTTAGCTTGCATCTCTGTCATTTGATCGACTGTGACAACTCCCTTCTTCTCTCTAAAGGTAGTAAGTTGCCTACTTCTCTCACTTGCCCATAAACAGCTATTGCTCACCATCTCTTTTATTAACTCCTCTGCTTCATCAACTATCTTCCTCATTAAAGATCCTCCCAATGATGCATCTATGGTGCCTTTAGTATATAGGTTCACTCCATTGTAGAACTTCTATAGCAGGAACTCCTTGGGTAAGTTATGGTGTGGGTATCTCCTCTGCAGGTCCTTTCAACACTCCAACACTTCATAAATAGACTCCCCATCACCTTATTGGAAATTAGTAGTTTCCTTTATTATCTTCATGGTCTTCTTCAATAGGAAGCATTTGTTAAGAAAGGCATGCACCAACTGCTCCCATGTCGTGATGTTAGCGGAGCTCAGTGAATGGTACCAAGCCTTCTCTCTATCTCTAAGTGTAAAAGGGAACAACGTAATTATAACAGCATCCTCCGAGACCTGGTGATACCAGAAAGTATCACAGATCTTGAAGAGACTCACGATGTATGCGTTCGGATCTTCATTCGCCAATCTATAAAAATGGACGTTCTGTTGAAGCATGTTTAGGAGGGCTGGCTTGATTTCGAATGAGATCACTTGAACAGGTGGTTTACCCACTCTTTGGTTTGCTAGGTTAAACCCTGGCTTTATAAAGTCGACGTGGGTCCTTTGTTGTTGCCTCTTAGAGTTAACTTCTTGATCCATATTTCTCTGAAATTCCTAGACCATTTGTGATTTCTCAATCTCTTCTTCTTCCCCTCGCCGAGCTTTCCTAAAGGTTCGCTCTAAACATGTAACGTCTAAAACTACTCTCAATTGCATGATTCGAACTCTTCATGACTTTTGTGTTCATGCAAGAGCATGATTTCAAAAATAAAAGAATGAAAAATGAAAAAAAATTTACAACTATTCTAACGCCTTAAACTATAGAACGAAGTTGCCTTCCCCGACAGCGATACCAAAAACTTGTTCGCTTAAGGTTACATGAGCTAAGTTTTACTATTTATAACCTTGGTAAATTCTGTAAGAGCACGGGTCATTCGAATAGTCTTGCGAGGAAGCAAAACTAGTCCTAAAATCTAAGGTCAACTAAGTTCGCAACAAACCTAAATAGACAACAACTGCAGAAAATAAATCAATCGATAATCAATTTAAAAAATTGAGTTGCAAAAATCCAAACAAGATAAAAATCACACAATCCAATCCCAAACCTACATAGAAACCATCGAGTAAGAGAAAGGGGATTTCAATATAAAATTAACGAAACCTAATCAATTATGCAATTCTCGACTTAACGGGTCTAGACGGTCCTAAAGTGAATTACTCTCTCTCGAGTGATAATTCTTAAGCCTAATTGATGACCTAAAACCTAAATTAGTTCCAAGTTGTCTATTAACCTACTAAGAATCTACGCTCAATCTCTCATTACATAACTCTACCAGTTTGATTTAATCCTTTGCCTATCAATTCATCTAACTCTCGCTAGCCCAAATTAATTATTTTCACTTAGCTCACCCTTTTAGTCTCTTTCTAAGTTATGAAGAACAGGAATTAAATCACAATTAAATCTATGAAAAAGCCTAATCAAAATAGATTTTATTAATTTCCAAAATTGAAATCCAAAGGTGAGTATAAACACAACTTAACATTCAACACAATATACTCTCAACACCTATTTCAATTCTATAAATGCATAAACTGAAATAAATGGAAAATATGTCAGGAACGCAGTCGAGGAGGAGACGACATCAGGAAACCACCTGTTCAGGGAAGTATGCCACGTCAAGTTCTTCTCTATATCACTCTTCCTTTGTCACCTTCCTCAATCTCTTAATTCTTTCTCTAGGATTTTTGGAATCAAATGATGGGATTGCTCTCTTTTTCAGACTCTTTAGAATTGTAACCTTTGTCTTGTCATACTCTACTTATACTTTGGAGGCTCTAAGTCAAAGTTAGGGTCAAAACGGTTATAAAAATCGCTCAAAACCTAAGTTTCTGTATCAAGCCAACACAGGGCATGATCGTGGCCCTGCCTGCCATAATCGTGGCCAGCACCTTAACCTTTCTGTCATGATCATAGCGTAATGTGCATAATCATGGCCTAACTAAACACTCTCTGTCACAATTGTGGCCCAAGTGCATAATCGTGGACTATATCTTTGGCTCGAAAATCCTCAAATCTTCTTTATTCTCTACTGTTTACCCCAAAAAACTAACACACACATTAAGGTACCTTAAAAATATAACAATTAAGCTTAAAGATTCAAACTAACCCATAAAACACTTAAACACACAAACTAACAAAATTAAACCCTAAATGCATACCCAACACTCAAATTCACACTAATTACATAAAAAAAATTATACCCTAAAACATCTTACGAAACACAACTATCATCTTGCATGTATCCTTTTATGATTCTCCTCTTAATTGGCCACCTGCATTATTATTAGTCCACAAAAAATTCAGTTGGCTTTTCCATCCCGGATTATAAGTATTAGAATAAGGGTTATTATCTCGCTGCGGTTGACCCAAGCAACTTACCTATTCAGTACCAACAGCTCCCAATAGAAAACACTCCACTGAGCTGTGGTTGTTCTGCCCCCATAGCTTACATTATACTTGCATCGCCTTAACTGCTGAGGTAGATTCTCCTTGCATATTGTTTAAGCTACTTTGTATAAGCCATGATCTGAGCCTACAAGGTAGTAACTGAGTCAATAAGTATCATACCTTTCTTTTCCTTATGTCCTTATTTGCTTCTCGCTCGACCACATGCAGCTATTGCTTGCCAACTCCTCCAATAAATTATGAGTTGCTTCCATAATTTTCCTTATCAGTGAACCTCTGGCTACTGCACTGATGGTTCCTCTCGTGCTCGGATTCACTCCATTGTAAAATTTTTGAAGCAAAATCTCCCTCAAAAGGTTGTGATATGGACAGCTTCTCTGTAGTTCTTTAAATCTCTCCCAAGCTTCATAAAGAGATTCTCCATCTTTCTGCTAGAAATTTGTGATCTTCTTGATTATCCTCGTCGTCTTCGTTAATGGGAAATACTTGGTGAGGAAGGTTTAGGTAAGCTACTCCCAAGTGGTAATCTGTCCTGCATTCAATGAGTTATACCATGCCTTTGCTTTATCTTTCAGCATGAATGAAAATAACCTTAGCTTCATCGCATCTTCAAACATTCCATTAAATTGAAAAGTGTCACAAATCTCCAAAAGGTTTACAATATGGGTGTTCAAATCCTCATTGGATAGCCTATAGAACTGCACACTATTCTGAAAAATGTTTAGGAGTGTTGGCTTTATTTCGAAATTATTTTCCTGAACCACTAGTCTCACCACCCCTTGAGGACTAAACTATGCCCTTATGAAATCCATCAGAGTTCTCTTTGGCCCTCCTTGCTCTCCTTGTTCAACCATATCTTGATTTGAAAAATTAAGATGCTTCTCTCTTCTTATTTCTCTTTCATGCCTCTTGATTTCTAGAAATTGGTCTTCTATAACTTCTTTCGGTCTTTGCATACCCTTACATTTATGCACTGCAAATACACAATGTAAAGTAGCAAATACTCTTAAATCAAAGTGATCTAAATTAAACAAGATGTTAAGACAATCAATCCCCAACAATGGTGCCAAAACTTGTTGATGATAAAAACAATCTATTCATTTTATGCCCAAAAACCACAAGTGTACGGGTTATGACTTGTAACTTAAAAGTGAATATCGATCCCACAGGGATTGAAGCCCAGACACCACTTAATCTAGATCAAACTTTGTTTAAGAAACAAAATTATTTTTAATGAAAATAATTTGGAAAATAAAATTAAAATTAAAAGATTAATAACGAATAGTGACCAATACCATGGTTGCAGAAAAGTCAGAATTCAAGAATCTAAAGACTAGAGATTACTTTCTCCCTATTATATCTCCCTCTTATTTTATTAATCGAATTATGCCTCACCGAAGATTTCCAAATGTATTAATCACCCTCTCTCAAGGTGTAATTATTTTTCCCTAATCGAATTTAATGGATCAACTGAATGATTTCTCAATCTATCCAATTACTCTGCCAATTTTACTGGGTATTAAGCTCTCCTATAGGTGATCAATTAACCTAACTGAGATCTCTCTTCTAACTAGTGAATTAACGTGATGATTGTAAGTCTATAGGTCACCAACTCTCGTTGTACAATCTGACATAATTTTATCATACTCACTATCTCGATTTATAGCAAGATAGAAATAAAATCAACAATCATCAAAGACTGTAACATCCCATCACCGATGGGAAGGGTAAAATAGTATTTTTGAGTGGTCCATGGGCGTTAAGAAATGTGAGTTGTGTTCACATGTGATAGAAAGTTTAACTTGAGAGTTGACTTTTTGAGTTGGGCAAAATTTGAGAAAATAGTCTTCTTGAAACTTGTAGCTCCTGTTGAGAGC
>JAOSBN010114568.1:0-10212 GCA_027563595.1 Erythroxylum suave
TGTTAGGTTCTTGTCCCTTTCCTAGCAAAACACAGTCGTTTGATTTTAGTCAGATTACGAGGCGCACCTTTTTCCTAGTTTTCTTTAGTTTGGAAACACTTTAATTTCCTGGCACGCTCGCAAAATTCATCTAAAGGGCTACGTGTTGTCCTTTAACAAAATAAAGGTCAAACACATACTGTGTAGACTGAGCTATTTATGCTTATAGGATGATGTTGAACTTAAAGCTATAATGTACATTATGGTTATGATATAAAATGAGGAAATATTGGATTTTAGCAAATGTGTGATTCGTGATTTTAATTACGATGCCATGTGATAAAATAAAGGTGATATAGGTAACATGCCAATTTTGTCAGGCATGTGCATGTATGACCGTCTGGTGCTCGTGCATGCATCGGGTGGGATTGTGGTGTTACAGTTTCTCTAAAGTTAGACTCTACATCAATTTGAAGACCTTCTCCAAATACCAACACAATTGACAACTAGGGAAATACTTATGAAATGAATTCATAATGATGAGAGTAATTTGATTATTGTTGGCACTCTCATACTAATTAGTCTTGATTCCTTAGGATTGATAAGGACAGTGAAGTCAAAGGTAGGCATATGTGGCTAATCTTTTGCATTAATTAGGGAACCTGTGAGGGTACTTGAGGATGTGTGTGTTGAGGGGCCCGTTAAAATTAGTGAGCAGTAATGTACTTATACACTATATCCTGCTCTAATTACTTCATTAACACCCCATCTAACTACTACAAAAACAATTATTACTCATAAAATGTGACTATAATGTAATCAATATTTAGAAAGAAGCAGACATTGACAAGCTCAGACAAGTTCTATGTCCAATATATGACTAGCACAGGAGTGAGAAATCATCAACTGAGATTATTTGTTTGAACAAGAAAAATAAGATAACCCATCCATATTGGTGAAATATACTAGCTTATTTATTAGAGCATGTTCCTTAGGATTTGTTTCCGTTGTAGTAGGCAAACTCTCCTCTAGTCTTTCTACCGCTATCTTTACTAGTTTGTTGATCCCCATGTTGCATATGGAAGTCTCTATTCTCTGAAAAAAGGTGAAAGACAATTCTCTTTCCTTCTTTCCTAGTCAAACCCAAGTCTAGTTCTATCTTGCATAGATTCCCAACTTAAATACATCCAAATCCCTACATAATAAGTTATTCTTTATTACAATGGAGGTTTTCAATAGGTTGCTTGCAAGGGTGGTAAAAAGGAGCAAGCTCTTTAAACATCATTCTATATGCAAAAAGAATGGAATTATGGATCATATTTTTCAAAGATAATAGATTAACTTAATGTTGTTAGGCTTAAAAATCAAGTTTATTTTTCATAACAATATGCAGTTGAATAATATTCACCGTTTATATTTTCAAGTCTAAATTGTTTGTTGTATAAGACTATTAGGAAATATAAACGATGTCTTATCCCACTCATAGTGAAACAAATAAAATTTTTATTAGATTTCTACAAAATTAAGATCACTTTTGAATTATGTAATATGATTAATGCATAAATAATCTTAAACGTAAATAGTACCTTATTTTGAAGCTTGAATTTTTTTTCCTGCAGTTCCCCTTAAACCAGTTATTGAAACAAGTTCATTATCATCATTTTAGTCTTATAAGTGTCCGAGCTCTAACAATTTCCTCACTAATTGGTTGAGAGAACTCGATGAATAGTATAGAGAGAAGTAAGCTAGGAGTGCTAACTCTTGTAGAGCTATGCTTATTTATAATAGGGAATTTTTATAATTTAATTAAAATATAACCTTTCAATTAAAATTAAATATAATTAAATATCAATTGGGCCAAGTAAGCTTTAATATATAATATTTGTCCTTATTTATCAATTATCATATATTTGATCTTAAAATTTCTCAAACTTTACAATCAAGTCCAACTTGATTAAATTAAATTACATTATTTCTTAATCGTTATTTATGTATGCCTATTAGGTTACTAAATATATTGGTAGTAGTTATGAATTTTAACTTTAAACTATATTTAGGATTTGGTGTTGATTTACTAATATTATTTAATTAAATAATTTATATTGATTAATCAAGATTGATGTCTAACTATATATTATAATCACCTCAATATTAGAAATGTCAAAGTAGTTGTAATTAATCTTTTCATGCATAATTGTTTTTGTATAATTAAATCTTTTTATCAAACAATGTTCTCATTAGACATAAAACATAAAATTAAATATCTACTTTATTTGAGTCTAATCATATTAGTTCTTCATCATTAATAATTAATTCTATTAATGATACTTGAAACTATTTCAAAGTATCATTTCATCTTAGCGAAGGACTTCCTAAATTAATATTAATTGAGAACAACAAAACATTTAACTACATCTACACAATTTATGTCATATCTATTGATTATCAATTGGGCTACTCTTAACTATGATAGGTCATATGTAATATACACAGTTTATATCATATCCATTGATTATCAATTAAGCTACTCTTAACTTTGATAGGTCATATGTAATATATAAATATAATAATTCCTATATAAGATATTTTAGAAATATCAAGTTAAAGGATCACTTGTATGTACTATTCCAAATAAACTTGTTCTAAATACCCATACATTTGTTTAAGTATCTCCATACTTTAATCTACAAGGTCAATTACTGCATTCATAAAGAAGAAACACAATATGTGTCAATCTTTCTACTCTATTAATATCGACTCTTAATAGAATAACTACTATGAATAATTTAGCGATGATTCATTAATGCAATATGAATCTCACAATTATAATCTTATTATAATTTGTAATGTATATTTATCTCATAAACTTGGTCTTATACATTAGTAAATTAAACAAATATGTATAAAATAAAGAATGACTTTAAATAATTATATTACAAAATTATAACTAATCAATTAGTTGTAGGATGTAAATTAACTTTAAATACCAAATTTTCTTTAATATGATATATTAAAAATAATCAAATGAAATAAACATGATTCGGTGATCCGTAACTAGTTGTAACACAACATAATCTACAATTGGTAATTTAAAACCTTAACATCTAGTTAAGATATATAAGAATAAATGATTAGCACTTATTATTTTATTGCTATAATTATAATGATCACACCAAGTACGTTTTTCCTTGAATATGAGAACAAAGCAATGTTCATAAATATTACAGCTACAAAAGAATTGTATATAAATTGGATTCAATTGCATGTCTATTATTTTTATGGTCTTTGTTTTTATTATGCTTCATATTAACTAAATTATTGTTTATATTATAAATTATTGTTAATAAATAAAGATAATTTAGATACTATTACATGATTCCCAAACATTTTTCATAAAAAATATCAGATGGGCATTAGTCAATGATGGCGATTGGAGATAACTGGTTTCTTTCTTGCTGCTAAGTGGTAATCTGCCATATGTCTTAGTCAGCGTGGTTCACAACTTTCTTGGCATTAAGTTATACTAATGTGATCACTTTGATAGTGGTAGAAAGATGATTAATACCCGTCAATTGCATGGTTCTCTGAAGTTGAAATATGAGGCACTTCATGAACACGACTTTTGTGCAATGAAACAAATACTATTCATTGCACAATGAGGCTTCTCTTTGAGACATTTCATTCTGAGCAAGGTCCTGCTTTTTCTCAGATTAGAAGTATACATATTTATGTTTACTTACAACATTATTACATAGTCATAACTTTTCGAATAACAGTCTCTTCTTTATATGTGTAACATCAATACAAGTCATGTGGCCTTCAGATTGATCGAGCTCATGGGCCACCTAAGAGGTCATGGAGGCTGGCCACTTTAGTTTATGGAAAATAACAGCTCAAACGTACATTTAACTCTGGTCCCCTGTGAGAGTCCTATTTCAGAATGTAATTCAGAAAGAACAGTTGTCCCCAGCTCCTCGAAATTTTAGCTTCTTGGTTAACATCAATTCCAAATTGAATACAATAAAGTTATGATGGAGATGCCTGAGGTTGCAATTTAAGCAACTATTTTAACAATTATTCCTCTAAAAGGTTGTGACATTTTCAAATCTTACCAACGAAGAAGAAATGATTTATCTCAATTCATTAATCTTGACTTTTTCTATTTGGTTTGTCCTCATAATTTTTTTTAGTATAACAAAATCTAAATTGTCTAACCTTTAAAAAAAAATTCAATTTAGTGCCTTAATTTTTAAAATTTTCAATTAATTAACCAACATTTTATAACACTAACAACTTAGTTCAAAATATTAGTTCTATTAGTACTTTACTAATTTGACTGTTAATCTTTTTTATCCATGATATGTAGGCGTCTATATGAAAAATTAATTGCCAAACAAATCATTCACAATGACTAAAACGCCTAGTGCAAATTGGGTGTTTTAGTCCACATGGATGACTAGTTGGCAATTAATTCTCTATATGGATGCCTAGATATTATGGACAAAAGGATTTCGTTAGCCAAATTAGCAAAACACTAACAAAATTAACATTTTAAATGAAGTTTTTAAGGCTACAAATGTTGGAAACCAACCAAGATCAAATCACAGGTGTAGAGGAAATTTTGATTTTACAGTTTCCGATCAAATCCTAAGAATTGAATAAATTAATAATTAAACTTGAATCATAAAATATAAAATCACACCAGATTTGATTTTTCTGTTGAAATCCTTTTAAAACTTGTTTGATATGTCAACCATGATTTGTTAACGTGTCTAGCCTCTAATAGTATCCACAAAGAATTTTTTCAACTCTTGAGAGGAATTAAGCAGAAGTACTAGCTCCCTTATGCTCATTCCTACTTATAGAAAAAACATTAGGTTTTTTTTAATTTCTATGAAAATTAAATACATCAATTATAATTAAAGTCAAACTTTAATTATAATAAATTTAATTTAAATCAAATCAAATATCGCATAATCTCTAAAGTTTCTCTCATAAATTGTTCTTTGTGAGTGACTCATTAGGTTCCTAATATATTTTCAATGATTATAAATTTTAATTATAATTCATAATTAAAATTAGAATTAATTTTTCAATTAAACAATTTATAATCATAGATCAAGATTGACATATAGCAATATGTCATGACCACCAGAATATCGAAAATGTCAAAGTGGTTTGACTTATGTCCATGCATAGTTATGATGTATAATTTAATCATTTCATTATCCAATGTTCGAATTGGACAAATTATGAATATATTGTCTACTATTTTATATCCAATCATGTTCATTATTTCTAATTAGTAATTGATTTATAATTGATATTTGAAAACACTTTTTCATATATCGATTCATTTTAGGTAGAGAATTTCATAAATCACTACTAATCAAGAATAGTAGAACATTCTCTCTCATTACTTTAGAGTAATGAATCCTTTATTGACGTATTCAACTATCTCTATATAGTTTATACTGTACCCAAGTATTACCAATTGCATTATCCTAAGGGAGTTCATAAGTAGCATTAAAACATTGTAATCCCAACATGAGATATTTTGGTAATCTCAAGTCTAAGGATCAAATATACAAGCAACATTATGAGCAAATCTATAGACATATAAGTAATATTTTATTTAGGATCCTCATAGTCGGGTCAGTTTAATGAACTTATTCTCTAATAGGCACTCATACATTAGTTTAAGTATCTCCATACTTTAATTTATGAGATTACTTTCTTCATAAAAAAAGTATAATAAGTGATAGTTTCACCATTTCATCAATATCCCCGTCTTGATGAAATTACAACTAGGAACAATTTGGGAATAACAAATAAAATGCAAATTGAATCTTATAATTATGATCTCATTATAATTTCAATTGCATAATAATTGTTCCATGGATTTTACTTTAGTATTAAACAATTGTAACTAACATAATACATAAAGATAAAGATTGCCTTTATTAATTAAATAATAACGTCATACATCAAATTGCAACCAACCAATTAGCTGCAAAGGCCTAAACTAATAGTCTCTTACTTATATTAAAATTAATCTCCTATGTTTCTAATATCATATCCATTCATATATCGATCAAGTCTCTTATGAGACAATGACTTAGTGTGAGGATCTACAAGATTCTCTTCAGTGGAAATTCTCTCCAATGTTATATCTTTTCACTCCACTATCTCCTTGTTCAAGTGAAACTTTCTGAGTACATGTGTTTGACCGTTGATCAAACCTTAGTTCCTTTGCTTGTGCAATGGTGCTATTGTTTCCATAGTACAATACTATAAGCTTAACAATATTAAGAACCACTATAAGTTCGATTATGAACTTTTTGTTCCAAATCGCTTATTGAAATGTACTCTGCTTTAATTGTTGAATCTACAATGGTTGGCTATTTGGAACTCTTCCAACTTATTGCATCATCATTGAAAGTAAAGATTTACCCTAACTGTGATCTACTATCATCTAGATCTGGCCGAAAGCTAGCATCTAAATACCCTTGAGCTCTCAATTTACTCCTCCATAGACCAAGAAAACATCTTTATTTCTTCTTAAGTTCTTTTTCCTCATCAATCACCTATACTTGCAGAGAACTCAACCTTGAATTATAGTCAAAATATCTAAGCTTAAAATTAGACAAATAAAGTGAAATATTAAAAATACTAAATATAGAATTGATATTAGTCATTCATAAAGGTAATTAAATAATATAAACATTATCGTTGATCTTTCTTTTGATTTTGAATAGTCTGGTGTTTTCTTTTCTTCAATTGATGATGCTCCTATTCATTTTATTCTTAATCAAGAATATCGTAACCTCATCTCCAACTTCAAACATTTAAACTCTTCTATGTTACTTAATATTAGTCGTGTACTTTGCATTAGCCTTTTCAAGCTTCTCTTTCACCTCCACTTGAATTTATTATGCCTCTTTGGCTAACTTTTCTACACTTAAATTAAAATTAATATCTTTAGGCAATTTAAGAAGATCAAGAGCATGATTAAGTACCTTGATATAAAATAAAAATATATATAACAACCAATGGAACAATGGACAACATTGTTATAGGCAAATTCGGCTTGAACAATAAGAAAATTCTAATTCTTTAGTTTGTTATGATATTTGTATCTTAATAAAGAAAATACACGTAAGAGGGGGTGAGTTGTTTGTAAAAACATTGTAAGTATTTTGACTCTTTGAAGTTCTTTTTAAATAAAATGGGTTGATAAATAGAAAGGTCCTATTAAACGTTGAAAAAAAAACATGTTAATGTTTAAAAAGAAAGGATCCTATTGGCGCTCAAAAAGAAAAGGGTCTATCAATTGATAGCAGCCTACTAGAGCTTAAATAGAAATAAGTCTGTTAATTGATAGAAGCCTGTTGATGCTTAAAGTGAAAAGAATCTCTTACTTTATAGAGACAAAAGGAGCCTATTGAAAAACTAAAAGAGCCTCTTGAAAACACAAACTTATAACACGGAAATTTAAAAGTCAGGAAGAGTGAAAGAGGGACGCAATCGATTTATAATGGTTTAGCTTACAACTCATGCCTATGTCTAGTCCTCACGTATCAAACTTGAGTGTTTCATTATGAAAACCCAAGTATTAACTTGATTAGCCTCTTCAAGCTCATGAGTACATATTTTCCAAGGTTCTTAAACCTTCCTAACTAGTAGTATTTAGCTAGCCTTTACAAGCTCTCAACATATGAAAGTGTAATTTGCTCGATATGAATTTCAGTGATCTCTTTAAAAAATTTTCACTTTCTAAAGTACAGGAGATTCGACAATGACATTGCTTTCAAAAGTATTGATACTGTGAATGTAATTCGAGAATTTTTCTTGTTCACTCTTCTTGTTCTCTAACTACAATTATTCTTTCTTAAGTAGTCATTTCTTTCAACTAGTCGTTGCATCATTTCTGTTCTCAGGTTGACATTGTATCTTTGATATCTTTGCTGGAATCTTCAATCTTCAATCGTACGTTAAGGAAAAAAAACAATGTCTAAGAAATATAGGATTAGCATGATCATTTCGAATATTGTCAACAATATAAGGTAAGCTCATCAAAAGGGGTTCCTACGAGAAAGGAAGATATATCTTATTATTTTATTTCCTTTTGAAAAAATGTATGATTACCTATACAAGGAAATAAATCCATTTTAAATTTTGAAATATTATAAGGTCAGCATCAAAATCATTAAAAAGCCTTGAGCTAACAATCTCCCCCTTTTCTGATGATGACAATCAATAATAGATATATTTTCAAAAATTAAGATCATAAATCGAGATACACTTGTAGACTTTAGCCTTTTGTTATCATATATCACAAAAGAATACATCACAGATCATCAAAGCAATATTGAAAAATATCATAGATCATTAACTACTCTCCCTATTTGTCATTTCAAAAAATATATCTACTATTCCCTTTTGTCATTATCAAAAAGAAGAGGGGAAAGAACTAATCAATCAAAAAGTATAAACGTCAGAATCGCACAAAGATTTAAAAGTGACAATATCATTTAAGAGACTTTTACTTTAGGCTATTAAACTAAAAGAAGCCTTTTAAATAATTCATTCAAACTATAAGATCCTTTTACATAACTAATTTAACCTGATATGGACCTTCCTTTTAGATGGGCCTGCTAATACCTGCAAACGAAAGTAGCATAATATTTTTGAACATAATTAAATATCATAAAGTCTGTGTCAAACCCCGTATCTGGACCCCATCTTGCATGCAGAATATCTTAATACATATATCCCAAAGAGAACACTTTGACCATTATTGGATTATTTTCTCAAACTCCTCTTTTCTAGTCTCAGCTCAACTGTTAGAATAGTCAACTAGTTCATTCTTACCTTTCAACCTAAATCCTTCAATGATTAGCGTGGGTGAGTCCTCTCTTTACCCATATACTTACTTCGAGGCTATTAGTATAACTTCTCCTATAAGCATCCAAACTAGGGTTTCTTTGGATAGATAGAAAGAGGACTTCAAGGACTACAATTTTCATGAGGACCTCGAAGGACAACTTTATCTTCTGAAGGGTCGAAAGTGGGACAGAAGATACGCGGCAAACAGTGACACAAAAGATGTACTTCAACTTGAATACCCTCTTAACTCCTTCTTATAATCCTTGGCCCATAATCTATCTTCTGTGTTCTATCTTTTGTGGTTGACTTTTATCTTTTAAGTTGACCCTCTATCGAATGTGAATTATCGTCTGAAGTCTAGAGGTCAACAATGGGACAGAAGATACGCGGTGAACAGTAACACAGACGAAGTCTGTGAACAGTGACACAGACGATCCTATCTTCTATGTTTTTACTCTACCCATCCTGATACTCTCCCATTTCTCCTTGCTTCTGTGTTCTGACGTCATCACAGAGGATACTTATACTCTTAAATCCTTCTTGCCTCTGTGTCCTGACGTCATCACAAAGGATACTTATACTCTTAAATCATTATCGTCTGAAGTCTGTGAACAATAACACAGACGAAGTCTGTGAATAGTGACACAGACAATCCTATCTTCTATATTTTTACTCTACCCATCCTTATACTCTTCCATTGCTCCTTGCTTCTGTGTTCTGACGTCATCACAGATGATAATCTTCCTATATATTTTCCTTTACATCTACTTTATTTATTTCTCTCTATCAACCTTCTCACCCGCTCTCATTTATTTGAGACTCAAGTCAGAATCACCCAAACGTGATCATTAATCTTTCTCACTCCCCATTATTTATTGGATCAATACATACAACGTAAAAACTTAACCAGGAATCTTAATCATGCACAGAAATATATATATACCTATAATTCATACATCCCCAAAAGTATATTTGTTTTACAAGGCTTTAATAAACTTACAAGCCATAATACATCAGTACTCAAGATGAATAAAACTTGAAAGGGGCTAAAGCCTTAGTTCTCAAAAATCAGCCCTAAGGATTACAAAAGAACATTTGCAAACTGGTTGCTGCCTTGTACCCTAAGATTACTCACACTCTGGTGCTTCACCTAAATTGGACAGAAGTTAGAGGGGGTGAGCTTAAAGCTCGTGGGTAACAGGTTTACAACTGAGTAACATGCAGAAAACCTTTTTACACAGACAAAACACACTCAGTTTCAAATCATGCAAGCATTCATCATGTCAAACGAATCATGCGCACATCAGAATGGTTCGGGTGGATCCAAAACAGAACGTACTACAC
>JAOSBN010114569.1:0-10212 GCA_027563595.1 Erythroxylum suave
TTCTTTCTTTTCAACAAAAACTGTATCAGAAATCTATATAAATGATGAACAAATGAAGTCAGGACTATCATCCCACCCCAACGAGTTGAAATCTTAACAATTAGAAAGAAAAACTACAGTGAGAAAGATAAAGAGTAAAACCCATACATAAATTGAAGCAACTTGAGGCAGAATTTTCCTTGTATATTTATTTTAGTTCTGGTATAAGTTTCATTGGTGAGATCTGGCGAAGCTTTGAGTTAAATATCAAGTCAGGATTTCAAAAAACAAATTTGCAATTATTGTGTAAGTTCAAAATACCTTCTCAGTCTCAAGCAGGCGACATGCCTCTAAGAGTGACCTGAAAATCCTATAAGCATCATTTCCGTATCTTTTCAAGACAACTGACTCAACCTTCAGTAGATGAAATATTACAAAATCATTTCAATGAATAAAATTATATTTACAAATACCCACTAAATGTAACACAAACCTCATCACTCTGTGCCAATTTCATAATGCACTTGAAATTTGTTGAGCGATTAATCTGTTACTAACCAAAATGTAATTTACTTAGTCAAGCATTTAAGTCATATTCTAAGAAGAAAAGGACCAAAGGACCAAATTATTACGTATTATATACGAGTCTTCTTCCACAATCGCAAATAGTGGACCAGAACTTAACTGAAAAAGGGAAGCTTTAATGTGGTTGAAGGTCATATTTTGACCCATTCCGTTCTTAATCACCTCTTCATATATAAAATCAAGTGATAATGGAGCCGCACTTTATTACAATTAATGCATAAAAAATGTTAGCTAACTCCAAGGAGTATCTACAGAAGTTCAGAGGACGCTAATAACCAATTAAACACAAAAATCCGAAGTACTGGGCTTGCGGTTTTCGATAGAAGAAGACGATAAATGGTATAAGAGGCCATAAGAAGAAGACAAAGAATGGAGCAAGTTGGCAAAAGCCGATATTTATTAGAGCGAGATCTAATAAGTATCGATGGAAAGAGTTGAGAGCAAGATCGAAGAAGTAAAGCAGGAACCAAAATCAAACAGAGGAGGCGGCATTGGCTTGGCTTAGGCGAGCGTGAAGCCGAGACGTTGGTCTTTTAAATTAAAACATGGACGTTTTAACTTTGGAACAGAATAGGACTACTGTTAGTGGCATAAGTGATCCGGTGCCCTACCTAATGACTCATGGTGAATCATTCATGGTCACATGATCAACCTTTTTATTCTACTGCCTAATCATTCATGGTCACATCATCAACCTTTCTATTCTACCACCTTTCTTTCGTAAGGTTGAATAACACAAGCCACGTCATCAATTTTTTCACAAAGTGTGATGATGTGACAATTATAAACCCATATGATCAAATTCACCCTTAAGTATGGCTACATCATCAACCTTTCTATACTAGATCTTCACCCTTGAATATGACAATTATAAATCTTTTCATAAGATGTCTTAAGAGGGTTTCAATTATAAGAAGGTATTTTTAAGTCATTTATATTTAGACTAATTCTCATTTGCACCAGGTCCGTTCCTAAAAAGTAAAGTATTAGTTAAATAAGTGTTTCCATTTCTAGAGTTTGAATTCAAGACTTCTGATTAAAAGATGAGAGTGTTAAACTGCTCACATCAATCTATTTAATTCTTCAAACTTTCTTTCCAAAAGGTTGACTAACAAGAGCCGCATCCTCAAATTTTCCACCTTTAAAAGACACATCATCGAGTTATCCGCATTTTTGCAAGTGAAGCCATCGTCTTTTTGACAATGTCAATCTTTTTATGTAATGTTGAGATTTTTGACGGATATATTTATTAACTTTTCATGAAATTTTTTTTAAAATAATGTAACTAATAAATTATATATTTGAAATTTATATTCTTTATTTATTTTATATTTTAATTAAAAATATTATTTTTCATTATTATTTTTAAAAAATAGACTATTATTTTTATTCTTAAAAAACATTAAATTTATTTAATCTCACCAATAAATTATATTTATCAAAATCAAAAATTTGACCAAAATTTGAGATAGTTCCATTTGTATTAATCAAACGTGGCAGATAATAGATAATGGGTTCTTCTTCTTCTTCTAAATTGTTTAACAAATTTTTAAAGCTTTACAACAACAAGATGATAAGACTTCAGAGTAAAAGAGAGCAAGAGTACAGTTAGCACAGGAGTTTACGCAAGTCGGTGAGAGAAGAGAAATGATCCTTTGGTTTTTCTAAGAATTCTTAAACTCAAACTCCATCATCTTTAAAATTATAGAAAAAAACTTATTATATATTTTTTAATTTTTTTAAAAAATTTGTTCTTTTAAACTTCGGATAAAAAATAATTTAGTGATTCACAACTCTTAAACTCAAACTAGAATATTTAAATATGACACGAATAATTAATTTATTATAATTATCTTTAGATATTAATTTAAGTCAAACTTACTTTCTTCGATTCAGGTTTAAAAGTTGAACTATGTTATTATATTAGTAACATTTAATTAGTCTATGTTTAATGTTTATGTGACATATGTTTCGTTATTTTTTTAAACTGAAGTCTAAGACAATGGGTTTTTTGGAAAACCAAAAACTATAAGGAGCTTTTTCAATTAGTATTAGACTGTCATAAAATCAATTAAAAATTGAATAAAATTAAAGAATTTAAAATATGATTGAAGGAGATTGTCCTTATTGGAGTAAAGGCACAAATTTGTTTCTTTCTCTATGTCTTGTTATCCCACATTGGTCAAGGAGTACAAGTTTTTATTATTGTTAACATTCTTTGGCCTTATAGTTAAAGATTCTAGTGGGTTTTGATGAAAGGCCACATGTGTGCGCACCGCCACCGGCCCGTTCGGTCCGAGCAGGGCGCGCCTTGGGCCGTGGGCTTATTGACATGGGTCTTTTATCTTCCTACTTATCCAAGTGACCTTGTAACTGAAACGTTTTGTTTTTTTTTTTGTATCTCTTTATGGCAGCCTTTATTTTTGTCAAAACCATTTCGTTTCCTTCTAAAAAAACGAATATCTCTATTCCTTTCAATTTGTTATCTGAAAAAAAGGTCTACTCTCTCTTGTTTTTCTTCTTCTCTTCTTGGGCGAAAGTTACCTGTGCATCTTCCATCCCTTCGACTACGAGTGCACGATTTCGAATGTTTGTTGTGTTAACCATGGGGAGCGACCGACTTTACTGTTTTGCACCGAGGACAAGCCGAAATTGCTTTCAAGGCAGTGGTGTTCCACGGCACAGCCTTGTTCCGTCAAAGATAAGTCTTGCTTTTTCTTGAGCAGTCATTGTTTGTTGTTCCTTCAGTCCTTACCTATAGAAATTCTAAAGTTTAATTAAAAATAAGACTGTTAAATAAAAATTAATTGATTTATTTAGATTTATAAAAGTAATTAGTTTAAAAAAACTTACCGACTATATCAATTGCTTGGTTTTAATAACAATTATTATCAAAGTAAATCAAACTAAAAAAATTAAAAATCAAATAGGAAAGTTAGTCGGTTCAAAACTTTTACAGTTGAACTGGATGAAATGGTTCAGTTTTTATCATTAGCTTTTGGGATCTCCCAAGTACCAATGAGTTTGGTTTAGTAATTCTAGTTCAGTTTTAATTGATTTGATTCAGCTCAAAATTAATAATTCAAATTTATATTGATTAAATTTTAGGCTGTACTAAATCTTGCAATTTCAACCTAAATGATTTTGATGACATTAATTCTTTTTTCAAAATAAAATGATTTTGGTCTATGTATTTAAAATTTTCAAAATTAAAATAATATTATTTAAAAATAAATCAAAATAATATTATTTTAGAGCAATTCAAATCGAAATCGAATTCAATTAGGATTTAAGACAAAATCAGGGTGCCTATTTGAGGCGGTAGTAATCTTAATCCAACTCGACTCATTACCTTTTCTAATTACCTAAAGAATGAACAGTAAATAAATGTTGGCTTTAAAAAGTTTTAATGTGCTTGTCACTTTAATTAAAAATTTAAAAGTGAATCAATAATAAACGGTAATTTATCTCAATACATTAAAATTTTATAATTTAATTGTTAATTATTAAATTATTAAACATTTGAATTAAAAATACATAATTTTTATAGTATTATATGCATTAAAATTGTGTGTTCAAGTTAATAAATAATAAGAGAACCTCTAAGCAAAGCAAATGATTTCTTTTGCCTCTTAAGTTATCAAAGTTGAAAATAATGAGATTAAAAAATTGGATTCATTAGTTCACTGAGAGCATGTTTAGTGCCATTTTTATTCTCAATTTTGTTTCTCTAATGTATTATTATAATAAAATTAAATATATTTTTATTCAAATAATAAAATAAAAATAAAAATTACAATGAAAATTAGGTAGAAGATAAAGGTTAGGCTTGATTAATTACTTTTTAAATATAAATTATAAAAATAATATTGTTTTATTTCAAAGTTCGAAATTCGAAATTTTAAAAATAAAAGTATAAAACTTAATTAACTCAGGTTAAGTTGGGCAAAAATTGTTATTCCGAAATAATACTTGTTTTTTAATTTTTTCTAATCAGATTATTTGTTTAATTTTTTGTACACGTGTTTAAATTGATCAAAATATTATAAATTAGGGATTTTCAATTAAAAATAGAAACATAATTTTCTGAAACAGTTAAAGTGTTTGTGGAAGGAAATGTGTGTGTGAATTGGTGTCTTTTTAGCCACAAAGACCCAAATACAATTGCAAGTCTTCCACCGGCCGAATTCCTTAGGAAAAGATGCTCCAAAGCTCGGTCTTCACTTTTCAACGCTGAGCTTTGGAATGCAAGGACCATTCCAATTCTACCCTTGCTTGCAGGAATCTCAGTTGATATTGGAAACATCTTCGCAAGCCTGATATGATTGCTTAAAGGGATAAAATAGAAGAATGTAAAGTAAACATACAAGTTTGATTTATTTTTATTTCAATTTAAAAATAATTATTGTGATAAAATATTCAAATTTTCTTTTTTTACAAGAAAATAGCCTAACATTATATGATATAAATAGTCATATTGGAGTAGTATTTTTATTAGTTGAGTGTCAAATGTTGTATTTATTTCATATATAAATTCTATTATTTAATAAAATAAAAATATAAAAAACATAAAATAATTACATAATCTTTCATATTTTTACTCCATAATTATTAATGGCATTTATTATTTTTAGTTTGTTAAATAATAAATTTTAGATTTAATACAAGTACAATATTTGACGGTCATATTAAATACACAAGTCATGTCGGAGTTTAACGTTGAATTATTTTTATTAAAATGTTAATATTTTAATATTATTTTTAATATTTGTTGAGAAAGTTTGAGAATTTTTAAATTAACCCTAATAATTCTTAATATGTGAATTCTAGCGTAATGCGTACTGAAGGCTAAAGAGAATAGTGAGATATTTGGTTATAATAGACAAAACAAATAAAATTGTGCGTCTCTAAGATAAAGATTTGTTTGGTTGTAGTTAATAGAACACAGAAAACAGTGTCAATGATCAAAGTACCCTTATAGTATAATATGATTGGAAATATGTAATTCATTAATTATTTTAAAACGAATGATGTTTTTAATTGTATCTACAAATAAGAAATTAAAAAATGAGAAACCTAAAAATTTAATGAAATGAGCAATTGAATAGTAAAAAATTCGTAAAAGTTAACAATAAAATAAATTACGTTAAATAATTTTTATAATTGTATCATCATTTTTTAAATTGTATTTGTATTTTTTCAATTACGATGAAATAAGATGAGGAATATTATTAATAATATGGTGGTATTTTTGTCCAGTATCCTGCATATTTTGTTTATGTGATAGGCACAAGAAAATTGTGTCATAGTTTTAGAATAAACAAAAAATTTGTATTTTTGTGACCTAACGTCGAAACAAAATAGACAATATCAACAACCAAATATTGCTAAATATAAAACTTTTGTATTTTATTATCTGTCTTCACTCAAAGAGACATCAACCATACGCAGCAGTGGCTTCAACTTCCGCTTCCAGGCGTCCAGTTTGAGCATGGAGAAAGATCTAATGTTTCTAGGACTCTTGTTTTTGTTGGATATTGCGCTTGAGAAGATGCTTCCAATGTCCATTGAGATTCCTCCAAGCAGGACACGAATTGCAATAGAAAAGTGAGCATGTGGGAATCAAGCTTGTGATTCCTTTTAAGCAATCATATCTTAAAAAATACTAAATTTATTTAATTTTACTAATGAATTATATTTATCAAAATCAAAATTTTAACCAAAATTTGAGATAGTTCCATTATCACACAGATAATGGGTTCTTCTTATATTAAATTTTTTAACAAATTTTTAAAGCTTTACAACAACAATATTTAAATATGATACAAATAATTAGTTTATTATAATTATTTTTAGATATTAATTTAAGTCAAATTTAATTTGTTCAAATCAGGTTTAAAAATTGAATTAGATTATTATATTAGTAACATTTAATTAGTCTACATTTAATGTTTATGTTACATATGTTCGGTTTTTTTTAAACTGAAGTCTAAAAGAATGGATCTTTTGAAAAATCGAAACTATAAGGAGCTTTTTCAATTTACCGACTAATTATCAATTGATTGGTTTTAATAATAGTTATTATTAAAGTAAATGAAACTAAAAAATTTGTAACCAAACAGAAATGTTAGTCGGTTCAAGACTTTTACAATTGAACTGGATGAAATAATTCAATTTTTATCATTGGTTTTTAGGATCTTCCAAGTTTCAATGAGTTTGATTTGGTAATTCCATTTTAGTCTTAGGGCCTGTTTAATTTCATTTTTTTCTCGTTTTTAGTTGTGGTTTTTATAAAAAATAAACAATTTATTAAAACATGCTTAGATGAGTATTGTTGCCGTTTTAAGTTTTTGAAAATAAAAAAACTGCAACCATTAGACATAAAAAAGAAACTTTTGTAAAATTTTGTAATTTCAACATGAACGATTTTGATACATTAATTCATGTTTTCAAAATAAGATGATTTTGGTATATGAATTTAAAATTTTCAAAATTAAAATAATATTACTTAAAAATAAATCAAAATAATATTATTTTAGAGCAATTCGAGTCAAATCGATTTTGATGACATTAATTCTTTTTTCAAAATAAAATGATTTTGATCTATGAATTTAAATTTTTCAAAATTAAAATAATATTATTTAAAAATAATTCAAAATAATATTATTTTAGAGCAATTCGAGTCAAGTCGAACTCAATTACAATTTAAGACAAAATCAAGGTGCCTATTTGAGTTTTAATGTGCTTGTAAATAAATGTAAATAAATGTTGGCTTTAAAAAATTTTAATATGCTTGTCAATTTATTTAAAATTTAAAAAATTAAAAGTGAATCAATAATAAGAAATAATTCATCTCAATTCACTACAAATTTAAATTTAAATTAATAATTATTAAATTATTAAACATCTTATTTAAAAATATGAAATAATTTTTCATTTTTAACATTAAAAATATTTAATCAAACCTCATTGGATTCTACGAGGCTTGGGCTTGGATTCGACTCAAACTTGATCATAAAAATTTGGAACAAGTTCGAGTCTGAGTGGACCCGAGCTCTGCCCCCTAATTCTGTAATTTCGTTTCTCAAACCATTTTCAATTTTATCTAAACCCTAACTTCGAAGACCATGTCCAATCAGGTCCTGGCCCAGCATTCTCCACCGGCGGAGGAGGATGTCCATTGCCACCCTATTCCTACAATTGATCTCCTATACTTCTCCTCCCAGGTCAATCCTTCTCACGACTTCCTCTCCGATTTGCCTCTGTCTCTTGATGATAATTACGATTTTGACATCACTCTCGAAGATCTAGAAACAGTAGACTTCCATTCCGAGAACGAGCCCTTCGTCAATTTGGATTCTTCATCGTCGCTGAATTCTGGAAGTTCCGAAATTTTCGGCGATCATGTGAACGACGTCGGTAAGTATCTCAATATCTCGCTTCCAGAAGCCGGAAGCTGTACTCCAGGTGACCGGAGCACTGATTAAGATCCAACATCGTCTCAGGGATCAAGAAACAGGGGGTCCTCTGGTTCGGGTGTGCCTGAATCGATGAATCCGAATTCACCTGACTCAATTAATTTTGTGGTAGATCAGAAGCTTAAAGTCGAGGAATTGAGTACGATTAAAAAGAGCAACGTTTCGAAGAGGAAAAAAGAGGAAGAGATCAGTGAGGAGCACAGGAATTAGAAGTCGAAATTTGACATGAACGCTGACAATCCGAGTAGTTTCGTTGTTGGGAGCGAAGAGGTGAGAAGAAGAGAGCAAGGTTATTGAGGAACCGCGAAAGCGCGCATCTTCGAGGCAAAGGAAAAGGCATTACATGGAGGTGTTGGAAGAGAAGGTGAAAGCAGTGCATTCCACAATTACGAAATTTAATAGTAAAGTTTCATTTTTTATGGCTGAAAATGTGACCTTGAGGCAGCAATTGGCTGGTGCGAGTGGAATGTCCTCCACTCCACTGGTGTATGGTACGGTGGCTTATCCATGGGTGCCTTTTATTCCTTATGTTGTTAAGCCACATATGTCTCAGGTGCCTTTGGTTCCAATCCCGAGATTGAAGCAGGAACAGCCCGTTTCTGTCACGAAAGGTAAAAAGGTTGGGAGTAAAAGAAAGGGCAGGGTAAGAGTAAGAAAGTTGCTAGCGTTAGTTTTCTGGGTCTGTTGTTTTTTTTTTTGCTGTTTGGTGGGTTGTTGCCAATTGTTGATGTCAGGCTTGGAGGTTAAAGGAAGAATGATGTTCATGGGCTGGATTTTGAAAGGGGGAAGATGTATGATCAACATAGAGGGAGGATTTTGACTGTTCATGGACATTCACATGTGTCTCAGGACAATGACGGAGGTAGAACCAAAAGTTAACAGGGGCCAAATATAAACAGACACAAGATTTATACAAAATTGACTTTGAAATTTATAGGATAATAAAATTTTTTTCTTTTTCTGCAGTGGGCACTGGCCCACCTTGGCTCTTCTATGGCTTCGTCATTGTCTCAGGATGTTTCGACCGTTGGCAATGGGAGTTTTTGCTGTTTTCTTTTTCTATTGTACGTTGTAATTTGTTTCAGAAGAGATTTCATTATTTCCAGATTCAAAAGTAAGTACAACAGAAAGGACATAACTTTAAAGATCAAGAGCAAAGCTACCCAGAAACCCAAGAAGGAAGCAAGTGAATTGGGAAAAAGAAATAGAAGTTCAAGCATACTAAACTTAATTCTAGTTTGAAGCTCTTCACTTTTCCTCTCTTACCTGTTCTATGGTGTACTGGAAAGCTTAACTAAAGACCTTTCTTCCCTGTTCTACGGTGTACTAGAAAGCTTAACTAAAGAGAATGAAGTATGTTTTCCTTTCTCCTCTGTTCTGCCTAAGGTAAATGTTTCCCAAGCTCTGCAAACTAATAGATCTTTCTTTTTCTTTAATGGGAAAAACAAAGGATCATTAAGAGGGAAAGATCAGCAATGAAATTGAGATAACGGAACAATACCGTATGATCACCATGCTTTTCGACTGACGTATCCAAGAGGCCATCTGGATCGTATGAATTTCCAGTGACAAAAGGGCCGAGTGAGGCAATCACCTTCTCAGGACTTCCAATCACTTTGGGCTTTCAGGGTCGGCTCATTTAAAAAATGCTTAAATCACATGCCAATGTCTCATTACACAATGATTTGTATTCATTTATGGTAGGGAGAACATATGTAGTTTTTTAATGTCAAAACCATAATTCTTAATTGAGTGAAACATGTCTTGTCGCAATCTTTTAAGGATGATGTCCAACACTTTATCCTCATCGAATTTTTCTATGATTAGGTAGCCAGAAACTCCACTTATTATAAACATATGATTGAGTACTCATGCACCAATCTGGAAGCAAAATCTATAGAACTAATCAACTTAAAAAAAAACACACGTGATCATCTTCATCCATTGTAAACTTAGGGATTGCTTGGTTAAGGGGTATGAAAATAAATCAATGGGAATGGAATGAATGGTAATGGTTGATTGGTTATTATGATTGATTGAATAGTTTTTTCATACCCAAGTTTTGGGTAATGGTTCATACCCTCCATGTATGGTACCAACACTAATATTTTTTAATTTTTTAATTAAATATAATTAAAATAAAATTTATTAAAATAAAATTAAAATGTAA
>JAOSBN010114570.1:0-10211 GCA_027563595.1 Erythroxylum suave
ATGAAAAATAAAATAAAAAGTTTATAATTTATTAATTTTAAAAATAAAATAACAAATTTTTAAATTTATTTTTAAAAATTTAAAAATTTATTAATATGACGGGCCAAAAACGGCCCGCAGGCGGCCCATGGCCCTGGTGGGCTAGACGGGCTGGGCCATGGGCCTCATCACGAGCTGCCCATCGCCGGGTCGAAAATGGCCAGCATGGGCCTAGCCGTGAGCCAGCCTCCTACAGCCTGTGGGTCAAAATAGCCCGCACTCACTATTTCAATGGGCCGGGCCTAGCCATCGCCGGCTTAGGCCCGGCTCGGCCCATTGACATCCCTAATCGTGTGCTACATTGCCTCGCTAATTATTTCAACAATTCGTGTTAATGGAATTCTTTGGTATCAGAACGTGATTGTGCATGATAGGCTGGCTTCTTAGCTCTTAACAACCTAGCAATAGTACTAGCTGTCACTTTATTTATTACGAGAGTTTAAATGGGAGATAAAAATTTCGAATGAAAACAAATGATGGGATAGTGGAAAGGCCTCGCAATTTGTATCTTTCCTTTCAAATGATCTGAGCCATTCAGCACCATTATGAATACCTTCTTATACAAAATTTTAGGTGCCGCTTCCCTCGTAAAGAGCTTGCTGTGTCACAACTGAAGAAGTTACTGTGCATTGTAACAACTTCTGGTGTGGGTTGAAACTCTCTTTGGACGAATTTTATCACCAAATCCTTCAGGAGATGGGTTTGTCTCTTATTTAACTTCATCCTCATTTAAGGTTTATTCTCTTTTCTCAAGTAGCCTTCCATATGAAGAACAGTGCTTTTTAGGTTTACGCACTAAATTAGAGTCCTGGAAAAACTTTCCTAATGGATTAGTTTGTGGGATCAACTTAAAAAAATCCTGAAGAAACATTTTCGTTGTTTTGTTTGATTAATTAACGCAATTCGAGTTTTAGACAGACTTGATGGTATCAGAAGTAGAAGTTATAAGCTTTATTAAGCTCTTTTGCAAAAAGCTTGATGGAAAATAAGTGTACACTTCCTCAAAAGATTGGAAGAAAACCTTACATTGGACACTAGTGTAATAGGTTGACATGTTTGTAGGTTTTTCATCTACTAATTGTCACTAAGATTAATCTCAGTAATAATTTTAGACTAATCAATAAGTATGTGTTTTATTCAGATGGATATCAGATAAAGGCTCGTGGAGACCATACGACGCTATGCTCAGATCAATATTATCAAGGCAAAAGATACATATGCTATTTAGAAAAATTTTAGACATTTTATTTCCTTATATTCTCTTATTTCATAGGCTTTTAGTTCCCTGATGATATGCAATGAGAGAGCTGGCATCAAAATTAGAGGCTCTCATAGTGGAAAGTGGCGGTCACTAAACAACATGAAAAAACTGTGAACAAGCTGTTAGGTTTTGACTCCTTTCTTGTCTCATGTTGGTTAGGGAGCAAAATTGGGGCAAGACTCTTGCCTATATAAGGAGGGTGCTATCTCCTTGGTTAATGCACCAATCTAAAGTCAAAGATTTGTACGACAAATTTAACTCTAATTAAATTCCTCTTTTAAGGTGAGAGTTGGAAGATTTGTTTTAGGTATTTCTTTGTGGTGTATTGTTTTATTAGGTTTAAGAGGCCTAAATTCCTAACAATTGGTATCAGAGCCAAAGTGTGTTTTTCTTAAAAATTTTGAGTATGCTCTGTGGTCGCAGTTTTGACTGATCTTCCACATCAAAAAAGATTTTTTTTGAGAAAGGTTCATTTGGTGCGGTGGAGCTTTGGTGTGGTAGTGTGGAACTGCATGTCTAGGAAAGTTCTGGCTAAGGAAAGACTTGGTATTTAAGTGTGTCCTTTGTGACCCACCTCTCTTTCCCGGGAACTTATCTGGTGTACTGTTCATTTCTACGGTAAAATTTATCAAGGTAGAAGAGCACAAAAAAAAAACGTCAGAAAATAGGGCTTTGAATCCTATCATATTTGAAGTGGTGAAATTTGATAAGAGAATCAATTTTCGCTTGTGGCAAGTGCAAGTCAGGGACATTTTGTTTCAATCGGGATTACACAAGATATTGAAAGGCAGACAAATCTCTAATATCAGCACTACTATTAGTGATGCTGGCAAAATGGCTAGTACAGACAGATCTAGTATGAGCAATGAAGATTGGGAGGATCTAGATTTGAGAGCAGCAAGTGGGATACGATTGTGTTTGGCCAAGAATGTCCTTGCGAATGTGCATGAAATATCTATGGCAAAGGAGCTTTGAGAAAAGCTCGAGGAGTTGTATCAAACAAAGGGCGTCTCAAATTGGGTGTACCTGAAGGAGCAGTTTCATACACTGCAGATAAGGGAAGGTACTACAATTTCAGATCATATAAGTGTTCTCAAAGGGATCGTCTCTGAATTGGAGGCAATTGGAGTTCATATAGATGATGAGGATTAAGCTTTGAGACTCATCTGGTCTCTTCCACCTTCCTATGAATACGTGAAACCTATTTTGATTAATGGGAAGGAAAAGATAGTTCTTTTTGAAGTTACCGAAAAACTCTTTTTAGAAGAGAGGAGACTGGGTGGTGGAAGAAATGTTCCTCCTGAAGACTCAACTCTGGTGGTAAGTGGATATAGGAAGAAGAACTCCATGAAGAAAAATATAGTATGCTGGACGTGTGGACAATCTAGGCATGTGAAGAAAAATTGTCTGAAAGGTAGAGCAAGTTCGGCAAGAGGCTCTGGGTCAGCTAATGGAGAGACTGACAATGTCGCTAACATTGTCTCCATGGATGATTTTGTTCTCTAAAAGGGGGCATGTATATCCTCATGGCATGCCGCTAATCCCAAAATTGTCATGATAGAGGATGTGTTACTATTAGCGGATCCACAAGTTTGCACACGGGCATTAATGCAAGGTGTGTGGTGGAATTTATGTCAATGGCTGATGAACTTCCAGGAAAGCCAAACATAGGAGTTGCACCATAATTTTTCAGCAAGGTTATTTTCAACATGTGCCAAAATGAAAGGCTTGGAATTGATTTATTCTAAGTGGGTATGCTTTTATGGTGAAGCATGATGCTGTGAAGCATGATAATTCTCTACATTAAGAGTTATGTTATTTTCAGGAGATGTTTGTTGAGGTGGAGTGTGGATGTGGGATCAACCAAAGTCGCCAAGTTGGAGATTGTTGGGTTTTGGCTCCTTTCTTGTCCTTTATTGGTTAGGGAGCAAAATTGAGGCAAAACTCTTGCCTATATAAAGAGGGTACTACCTCCTTGGTTAATGCACCAATCCAAAGTCAAAGATTTGTATGACAAATTTAACTCTAGTTAAATTCCTCTTTTGAGGTGAAAGTTGGAGAATTTGTTTTGGGTATTCTTTGTGGGTGTATTGGTGTATTGGGATATTGGGTGAGAGGAAAAATTGTGTGATTGTAAGAATTTTTACATAATAGATTTTCTTCTTAGTGCCTTTGGTTTTTTCTCCAGTTTGGGAGTTTCCACGTAAATTTTCTTGTATTGTTATTATTTCATAGAGAAAAGAAATAATAACAACACAAGAAAATTTATGTGAAAACTCTCAAACTAGAGAAAAAACCATGGGCATTGAGAAGAAAATCCAATATGTGAAAAATTCTTACAATCACACAATTTTTCCTCTCATCCAACATCCCAATACACCAATACACTCACAAAAAAATACCCAAAACAAATCCTCCAACTCTCACCTCAAAAGAGGAATTTAACTAGAGTCAAATTTGTCATACAAATTTTTGACTTTAGATTGGTGCACTAACCAAGGAGGTGGCACCCTCCTTATATAGGCAAGAGTCTTGCCCCAATTGTTTTCCCCAACCAATATGGGACAAACAAAGGCTTGACAAGGAGAAAGAAAAGAATGCTGAGTATGCAGGAATACCAAGCATATTTAAGCCATTAAAACTAAGTTCTAAAGTCTAATTATAGGCTACCGTAAACTGGATCTTAGCATGCGTAATCAAAGTGAATACTTCATTAGAACGAAGTACAAGGCTGATGTTCGCTGCCATTTTTTGAAAAGCAAATAATTTTGAGTCGTGGAACTTTTATAATACGGCTATTTTGTTCTCTAAGGGCTTCAAGAAATACAAAGGACTAATGAAGTCCAAACATCCAGATCTGTATCAACTCTGTCCGTTGACGACCTAAGCTTACCCTGATTTTGAGATGGAAAATATATCTCGAAGGAGTTAGACGACAATTATAAAGATAATGCACATAAGGTTCAAGGCCTTAAAGTAGCTCCTCCAAGCTAACTATGTATTTGCTTTTGTATAATGTTTTATGATATTTCAATATTTTGTAAATATTGATATTTGGGACATTAACTCCCCAATTTTCGAATATAAGGCTTGAGCCCTTTTGCTTTCTCTGCTACTTTTATTTAATGATGTTTGGACTTATAAAATGTCTTTATTAAGAGCTTTGGACTTTAGAACTTTTGCTCCTTTGAACGTGATATCATAATTGATTATTCTTCTTAGGAATGAGCTTAGCTTTGATATTTATCCCCATAGTAAGCCTAATATGCGTATATGCGTTAATGCGACTAAGTTTGCTATTATAAATCTATCACTCACTAAGTAATTGCATCTCTCATTGATAAATAGTATAATATTAAGTCTTTTAAAAAATGGTAAGTAGCTAAATCTTATGAAGAAGCTTTATTGATTAGAAAACCTAACACTTTTAACTAGTCTAAGGATAATAAATAAAATGGTGATTTTTATGGGTTTTGAATAATGATATATAAAATAAAATTAAAACCAAAACAACAGCCAAGGAAATCAACGATAAGACAATTTGCTAAAAGAGGATTCAATTAGACATATATTTCGATCAAAATTTCTCCTAATAATACTTATTGATTTCATGATTCAATTAACCTAGGTTAGCATACTCTTTGGACTAGTAAGATCTCCTAAACACTAAAATTGCACTGTTTTGAGCTATAACCTTTTATTCTTTGATTGGTTAACTTATATCTTTTTTTTTTGGAAATGTAAATAAACTAGTTAACTTATATCTTTTTTTTTGAAATGTAAATAAACTTCATTGAAATATCTTATAGAGAAGAAGTGGTTATAGTTTCAAGTAAAGTGTTGCAAATGACACAAATCTTATCGATGAATAAAAGGCCCTCATATAAGCATTGAATAAGCAACTATTCACTGATTTAATAATGAAGGCAACTGGTATATTTCTTGAAGCATTTGCAGTAATCACATAAGGATTCTCCATAGTACCTTACACCTGAAATTTCTTTATAAATGGTGGCTACCATTGAAATTGGAAAATGTCTCTCAAAACAATCTTATCATTTCATTCCATGTTTAATACTTTCAGAAGGTAAGTAATAAAGTGAGTTCGTTGTGTCTTTAACCCTATTAGGTATCATGATTGTGCATACTACATATAATTCCATTGAGTTCTTATACAAATTTTTAACTAAAAGACCATGAAAAAAATGGTAAGAGATATATTAATACATATTTTAATTCAATGGTAGCATAAGTCTTTAAGGTATGTATTATGACGCAGAAGAGTTATTTGTTTAAATCAAGAGTAGTAAGCTTCTTCAAACTCCTTAGCCATAGCCTTCTGGTATTTCTATTTAGCTTATTTTCTTAACGTACATAGATTTCTTCTTATTTTTGAATAGAATCGTAAATCAACTTGATTAGTTAATCAAGTAACAAGCATACATAGTTAAGAAAGAAAAGATTGATAGAAAATAAATAATTGTAAACGTAAAAAACCAAAAAACATAAAAATAGATAGAACAACTCCCCCATAACCGCCACAAAATAACAATTGCGAGACAATTGTAACAATACAACAAAATAACAATTCAAGTTTAATAATGAGTAAAGCAATGAGAAACAAACCTTGGTCCAATCCGTATTTATTATCCTTTGAATATTCATATCATTGGAACTAGTTCCTATCTCTCTTTATATTGTACTTAAACAAAGAGAGAAACAATCTAATTAGCCTAAATACTAAATACCCCTTACTTGGTGCTAAAGATTCAATTAAGTGGTTACTTAAAGAATTAGAAAGATCAATAAAGAAGAATAACACAAACATAAGTAGTTGTATTCAATTAAGTCATTTACTCTTCCTAACATCTAAGAAGTCTAACACATAAATTCATTAAATCTTAGTTGCTTTACAGAATAGAGGGATTAAAAATCTAGTATTGTAGTAGATTGAAGCAAATAATAAACTATTAGGTTATTAGAAATTAAATGATACAATCACATAAATAATCATAAAATATTATTTGATACTCATACATGAATTGAATAATAAAAAAATCAAATCTCACAACTTAATACATCCTAAGATATTAGTTTCCTCCAACAAAGTATGGGAGATTAATCGTGTATAGCTATATATAATAGAAAAAAAGTAGAAAAGGAGAGAAACAAAAGATGCTTAACTCTAGTTTAGACCCTAGAAAATCTTTGTATGAAAACTAACCCAAAAACTAGGCTTTTTGACTATTTAAATAGGGGCACATCACTATTTCCAAGGTGGCACAATTTGGGACATAGCCATATCCCAAGTTGTATATCTTACCAATAAAATTGATTGCAAGTATATATCATTAATTGTAGCAAGTTTCTAAATTAGTACACTCCATATTATCAAATCCTACAAGGAACTACGTCACTATAATTATCAATCATTGTAAAACAAGAAAACTACAACTAAATTTGATAAGAGATAATTAAAAATACTAAACTAATAAAACAACACAAATAACTAATGAAGATAAATCAATTAAATGAAGCTTAAAGCTTCAGGGTTCACTTATAGGATTCACATTTGATTATTTAGTTTGAAATAAAAATTAGCTTAAGATATCTATGCCTTCTTTTGGATATGTATATCTCATTAGGAAACTACCACCTCTCTATACATAATTTAACTTAATCAAATTTATCAACCATATCTATTCTAATTGGTCATCACTATCATTCTCTAACATTAAAGTGTCTAATCTACTAGTTCAAATATTATATTTCACTTGTTGATCCTTCATTCAATCCCTAAGATTGGATTTATGATGGAACAGACATAAACTCAATAATTAAGAACAAAGAAAATAATTTAATCAATTAAATAATCAAATTATGTATAGATCATTGAAGTGTTCTTAAAAGCTAAAGAATTGACCCAAAGTAGGGTGTCTAGTGACCAAACATTAGAAAAAAATAACAAAGCAATTCTATACATAAAGGAAAGAGTAAAATGAAAACATAAGAGTAGATGTCACCAGATCTTGCTCCCAATCATCCTCTAATGTTAAGAAAGAACGGAAAATTATGAAAAAAATAAAGTTATGTGGCTCATAGAACCTTGTTAAAAGTCCCATAAGTAAAACCTAATTCAATATTTATAATTAAGGTTATAAAATTAGAGTTCAAAATCACTTGAACTTGAGAAATAACATATCCTTGTAAGCTACGCATAAGAACCAAGGTGGAACATGCATGAACACTACTACCAATTTTTATTTTATTTTGTAGCTTTCTTTATAAAATTGTGACAAGTCTAGTGCTAATCTAGGATCAATTATGGTCTGGTCTTATTCTATTTTTCAACTTCTTAAACCTTTGTAAAGGATAAACACCTATCTCATTAGCAAGTCTAAAACTTGTTAAGCCTTCTCCACCAACTTCTCCACTTTTTGACATCTTTGAGCAAGACTTAACTTCCGATGTCTTTTTCAAAGCTATTTTACATGTTCTTATCTTCCAAAGAACTCAAATATCTACTTGGATAGACACATAAAGAGAAATATATGGTAAATTCCTTATTTTCTCTAAAAGTCATCACATATAAGAAAATGAACTAAATATATGAAAATATTATATAGTCCAAATTACGCAAGCTATAAAAGTTCCAAACACCAAGTAATTTAACCCCAATTAACATGTAAAATATAGAAATATTAATTTCAATTGATTGGTTCTCCTCAAGTAATCAATTACAAATAAACTCTAACGACTAGCCTAGACTTAACTAACTAATGTAAAAATAAATCCACTTTCATAGGTTTACAATGACATTTAGCATATGCCACAATTCTTTAAACCCTTAACTATCCGTAATGGAGGAGTTATATTCTCTTGAGGGTTTGGTTAAATGTTACCTATAAACATTAATCTAAACCTGTTAGTTAGCTTTACAATTAAGAAAACAAGGTATACAAAATCAATTCTCATTCGAATTGCAAAAACTTATATACATAATACTTCTTAAAGTAAATTTCAATTCAATACAAATAAAACAAAATAAAAACCTTTAATCTCCTTCTTCAAGTTTAAAAACCATAAGTTGACATGCCCTTATAGGATGTCACTTATTCACATAAATATTTGCAATTTAGTTGAGGTACTGACACTACCCGCCCTTTTTGGGCCGTGTTGGCATTAGGGAATGGGTAGGCTTAATGCCACCAAAACCCGTAGTAAGCCTAACTTTTCTATATTCTACTGAAAATCCGGCGTGACCTATTCGTTTGTCTGGTTAATCCTTGTACTTGCTTAATAGGTTGTAAGAAGTAAGGACCCAAATCTGCAATTCTCACATACATTAACTACTTATCATTTGCCAATCTAAGATCATCTCATATCATTAACTAACATCATTCTCAATAACATAACACATTCGTACATGTTTCAAGTACAAGTGAATATGACCAACCATGAAGTAGCTATAAGCATCTGCACTAAACATCATGCCAAAAACATTACTTGTCTGATTATCCAAGCGAGTCAAAAAAGGCCTGGATTTCTCTCTTGTATGATCTGCTAATCCCCTGAAATGATGATAGTGAGAGGTGAGTCTACAACACGACTCAGTGAGATATAAACATACTACCATGCTTGTGAGGCTAGGTATCACAAGGCTAGCTTCACAAGAATAGTCTGTGGCATTCTAAGCAACAATATAAGGCATCAATTGATAACCCGGTAGTAATATCAAATGCGGCAATCACATGACTATCAATAATAAAGTTCAATATGAATTGTTCAAAAACAAAAAAAAAACGTGAATCTGGTTTCTGAATTCTTTTCTAGGTTCTGGGTTCTTTTCTGAATTCTGGGTTCTACAGGATTCCTAATTTTGAGCTTTCTCATTTCAAAGTTCTGATCCTCTGAATTTCTTAGGAAGAGATAGAGGCATGCTAGTACAGCATATCTCCCCTTTTTATTTTGGTTCTAGACAAGGTTGGTCTATCCTTGCCCCTGGAGGCCTGCCCTCTCCAGGTAGGACCCAGATCTAACCCATCACCAGCGGGTTACCAATGTGCACATGGTCTGGGTATATACCCCCTTAGTTGGGGTATCCTGTGAACTCATCAATCATGGCTAACAAGAAAAACATGATTCATCAAAGAATCGCAATTCATAGGTTCAACATAACAAGGGAACCAGAAGATACAAAGGATCTAAATATCATCTGGTCAATCTGGCATACAACATGCTAGACTCAACTACATGGAGTCATATATCAAATAAGTCATATGGATTCGAGAACAATTCAACAAGCCACAAGATAAAGAAAAGATTGCTACACAAGTATAGTAGCATGATTATACTCACTTCAACTGCTTCAGGGGTTTTGATCTCTTTTCTAACTTTCTTGAGCTCGAGAGGTACAAGGTACGACTTCTAGTTCTATTCGTTGTCTGCTTTCACAAGCTATTAGGTACATGCATAACAATTACATATATTCGCATTAGTCATTCTCACAAAAACTTCATTTCTTAACACATATCATTACAAATTCTATTTTATTCAATAATTATCAGCATATGTCCCATTTGTGAAGGCATAACTTCTTATACATAGGTCCATATATTCGCATTAGTCATTCTCACAAAAACTTCATTTCTTAACACATATCATTACAAATTCTATTTTATTCAATAATTATCAGCATATGTCCCATTTGTGAAGGCATAACTTCTTATACATAGGTCCAATCTTTTTCAAACTTTCCAGACCTCTCTTCAACACATAAATTCGCAATTTTTCTTTTATGACCATGTTCTAATTCGGTCATTAAGGAATCCAATTCTCCCATTCACAATCAGCCTTAATATTCAGTCATGAGTTGGACTCTTCCTGTTTCAAAACCTTATAACTTATTCAT
>JAOSBN010114571.1:0-10211 GCA_027563595.1 Erythroxylum suave
GTACAGAAGACTTTGTCTTCTTCGATAGGCTATTTAAAGCTATTTCCCATTTCTAATAATATACGAAAGCTTATTCAACTTTTGTTGAGTGTTGTTTAATCCTAGAACCATCAAAAACAACACATATGCAGGTCAACTGTAAGCTATGTCACTGCGATACATCGTTCCTTACTTATCTAAGCGTATAAAATCCACCAAGTCCTTCGGAAGTGCTGAAAGAACATGTAATCCTGATCATACCCGCATAGTCATGTAATCTTTGAAATGCATATAAAACACACATGATTCAAGGCATTTTCAATAATCATTATGAATAATATACAGAGGTTAATCAAAATCTCTCTTTTTCTTTTAAAAAATTTTTATTAGATGACCATTTGTTTGGTAAAATAATAATATGCTTTAATTTCTATAATTCAAAGTCTTTTCATAATTTCTTAGAAAACTATTTTGATTAAAAACGTGTTTCTTAAATTAAAATTATATGCTTGATAAAAAATTGAAACTGATTGCAATTTAATGTCTGATACAATAAATGCATATAGTTTTGTTACATAATCCAATTAATTATATATATACTGTAATAAATTAAAGTATAATTTCATACACAGGTAAATACATAGTAAAATTCTAATTATATAAAATTTAAACTTTAGTGACCTTGTTCTATCCATAAGATGATATTTTATATAAAAAAATTCGAGGTGCAAATTAAACAAATGATTATATGATCACATCAATAGTTCTTTTTGTTTGGTTATGATCCCATCAATAGCTCTTTTTGTTTGGTTATATTTAAAAATTACAACATAATCAAATATTCATTACAACGAGTTTCGAAACAGTGCTCTTATAATTTGTATTATGCGACATGTTAAATCCCTATATCACTCTCAAGTTTGTTGCATTACAATTTATCCTACCACACGCGAGGAGATGAAGAGGAAATTCTTTACAGGGAACTTCAATTATAACTTTTCCATCTAAAAAGAAGTATAGGTGGACAAGTGAATATTTTATCACAGAGATCACATAGAAGTCATGACATGAAATTGCGGTATATATATATATATATATATATATATAAAGCATACCCAAACTTTTCTTGATTGACCACTTGCTATTCTAACCAAGAAAAAGATTCAAACAAGAAGATAGAACAAAGTTTGTTTCTAAGAGATTTGTAACCCAACCCAAAAAAACGTGCATAACCCAATTCAAGCAAAGTATGAATTGAACAACGTAAGATTAAAAGAAGAACAACAAATAACACTAATTGATGAAACAACTCAATTAGATAAGTCACATACAAAGCATGAAAATTGTACAAAGCATTCTAATTATTCAACAAGAATAATAATAAAAACAAGCCTCACAAAAAATAATGTCCTAAAAGTCTGTTCCATAGTGAAAATCGAACCTCTACATATATATGAGAGGGATTGATTGAATATAACAAAAAAGGACAATCCTTGGTGGAAAAGGAATTATCTTAAACTTACAATTACTTAACCTACTAAGAAACTACGTTTTAGGAAATAAGAGATCTTATAGGATTTACTTAACCTACTAGGAAACTAATTTTTAGAAAATAAAAGACTTTATAGGATTTGGTCAATTGTCCCTTAAAAGAAGGAAACCTACTAATAACAAATTTGGCCATGAGCCTTATTTTTTAATTTAGGTTGGCCTAACTTCTTTAACACTTATTAAGCGGAATTACTTGGATTCCTTAGTTGAAGTAACTTAGACTTCAACTTGAGAATCTGCTTCTTTAATTAAAGTGTTCAAAGCCCCTTGCATTGTTTTGATCCTAGCTCTTGTTATAGGCCCAACAATATATACCCACAAGTGTATCTGTTTTGAAAGTTGACAGTAGAATTTGAGACGAAGACCTCGAACTCTTATCTCGACCAATTTGAACCATCAACCCCAACTTGAAATGTCAGGTCACTAGCACCTTGATCCATATCAAGTCATGTTTCTTTTATTGGGTAAAAGACCCTACTCATTTTACATGTTTCGCCAATTCTATTAAAACTTTTTATATTTTGAAATTTTCATAGGAAAACTTATACTTATCCAAAAAATTTCAGATATACCTATATTAACTTTCTTTATTAAAAATATGGATACATTATAAGAAAGTTACAAATTATCAATGAAAAAGTTCTGTAATAAATTAATGATGAAAATTTAATTTCGTAATAAACTTGTCGTGAAAAATGATATCTTCTAATGGAAAAAGAATCCTTCAGCAAATGTGGAGGGAATTTATCTACAAAACTTTGTCGACAAAATGGTAAAAGTCGCCGTAAAAATAAGCGACAATTTTTGGCAGTAGAAATGAGCAACAGATTTTATCGATGGAATAACTCCGTTGGTAATTTATCGACAGAATTGTCATTATGTTGGTCAAATCAAACGACGACGATACTGTTGTTTAAATTCATAGTAAAACGACATTGTTTCATCATTAATAAAAACATAAAACCAGAAGTTTCCCCTCTGGTCGTCTTCTTCGATTTTTCATTGGTCTTCATATTCTCCTCTGTGCATCTTCTTCCATTTGCTCATCTTCTTTCATTCTTCCACTGCTTCCATTGTGTTGGGTTATTCATATGCAGGTTGGTTGTCCATTTACTATTCTTGTGTTACTTTTTTTGTCTTCAATTTTTGTATGTGAACGGTTATATTGAATATGTTGATTTTAGTGTGGATTGAGCTATGAGGGACTTTTATTTGGGTTGTTAATGAATCATTCTTTTTTGTTTTTGTGTGGTTGTGTAGCGAATAATGCATCAAAATTAGTAGTTTTGAAACAAAGTGGTGTTTTTTTTTAATAGCGTATGAACTATTCGATGAAAGTTCTGTAAAAGGACGATAGACATGATTTGTAATCTGGAAAGTTTATAATGTTTATAGGATTTCATACCTGTATATTAAGAAACTTTTTACATATTTTTATGGTTTAGCTGCCACCTCATTGTAAAGTAATTAATGTCCACAACATGAGAAATTTGAGTTGTTGTACATAAACTAGAACTAATCCAAAGACTTCCATTTCCTACTGAGTGAAGGGGATAACATTATATAAAGTAGTATAATCAACCATATGTGATTGTGACATTTTTCTTTTTCTTTTGCAACTTCTTAAACATCCTTCCAAATTATAGACCAAAAGTACCTATGTTTTAAAATTTTATATTCGAAGGATGATCCTCCCTAACCACTCTATATGCTCTTCCAAGTATTAATGTAAGAACATGTCCTAGTTTCTCTTTTTAAATAAATCCTATACATAACAAGGTAGAGATCTCCTAAAAAGTTGGAAGTATATAACAAAATACCATGGAGCCTATTTTACGAGCTTTTTCGCCTGTTTTCAATCATCTCACAATTTTTCCTCTTATAGATATTTTTTGAATGGATATGTCTAATATGTTTCATTTTCCTTAGTAATACCTACTTGATTTATTTGAGTTGGCATTAGTTTTGTTTATTTCTCGTAAAAAATTTCCTTTTACCGCTATTAATCTTAATTTGGGTAAATAGTTAGCTTGAAATTTTGTTATCAAGGTGACTCAATATTTATGTGTGTGTGCGCACATATATATTCTTTTATCTACAAAAACTTCTCTTTATACTTCTCATGCTTAACTTCTTTTACCATGAGATTAGTCTAAACTTATTGTTATGGACCCGAGCTACAATTTCGAGGCTAATTACAACATAAATAACAACACCTTATACTTCTGCTCATTATTAGATATTTTACATTAGTGTGAAACTATATATTTTATTGTTATTCCAAATATATTCCTACATACTAACCCCATCTCATAAGGCCATATTTACGTGCATTTTCCATGTCAATTTTTCATTCTCAATGGTTTCATCTTTTTCTTGAAATGGTGTTAACATTTTAAGTGCAAAATTTACCATGACTTGGAATTTTAAATAATTATTTGGTATCTACCTAACATCAAACTCTTCAAGATTAATTGACCATTTTACAAGTCTTTCTGACACATTTGTTTTGTGAAGTAGTTACCTTATTGGTGTGAATAAGCTACTTTCTCATATTTTAGATACTTCAACTTAATTTCGGAGTTATAGTATCTTCCTTACATCATATATAAGCTTTTAATTATTTCCTTTCTCCCTAATCAAAATGGAGCTGAGGGAAGTATCCAAAATGGCTATATAGATGTATAATAATTTTCCTAATATGAGGGTTGATAACAATAATGGATTTATTAGATAATTAACACTCTTCAGTTCACTAAAATTCATTTGGTTTTTTAATGTTTCCATAGACAATATAACCTCATATTTTTATAAATTAACTTTTATTCTCCTATGGGTGTTTATGAATTTAAGGAAATCACTTACCTATGCCTTTACCCCTATATGAATGCAGAAGTGTTACATACTCTTTTAGTGTGTCCTTACATGAAAATTTTGGATATTTTTACCATAGGAAGCATGTCTTCTAGATTTAGGATATGAATCATACATATATACATGGAATTTCTTTTTAGCTTTCGATATAGAAGATGATATAGGAGCATTGAAGTTTTTATGCCTATAATTGGAGTTTATATGCTCATATGATGACATAGCCAATGGTTCAACAATATGCACATTATTTTTGTTACAAAAAAAATTCTTATCATTAGATGATGTACTTGTATAATTGATATCAATTACATGCTTATCATTTTTTAATTCCTCTTTCTCACGTAAGAAACATGCTCATTTTCATTGTCAGCAACCACACTCTTAGATTATATAAGGTCATACATATAACATTTCAATTGCTCATCTCAATCAATATGCATCAAAGAGTTTTTGAGCTTCTTTATAATTGGAAGATATTTTCTTTATTTTTATGCTTATAGCCTCTAGGCGTTCAACTAACTAATCATATGAAAGATTAATTTCATAAGTATTATTCTCATCACAAGAGATTTAGCAATGGGTTAGCTTATTATTATTGGATATAAAGCACAAACTTTGCATAATATTTTTTGATTCAAGACTTTAGGAAATAATAGTTTCAATATTATTAAGCCTTTAAATGCTTTCTTCTTCTTATTTAATTACTTTTCTCTCTTAATCTTTAATAATTTCTTAAATTTCTTTGCGATTATATTCATATCATCCTCGTCACTCTCACTTATATAGGTTTTATATATAATTTTCCTCCTCCTTAGAGACTTTAAAAATTACACCTCTTCTTGTTGAAGTAAGTTGCTTTTCATGTAATTCATTCATCTACATCTCATAGGTTAGTGATTAGATTAGCTTTTCTAATGGTATGATCCTTAATTTATATATTTTTGTTTATTGTCTTTCTTGTAGGCTGTGTTCTGTGTTGAAGAGCATCGATAATTGTCCAACCTCATTTGTCTTCTTTGTAGTTTGCAATTGTCCATCTATTAAGGTAAGTCGTTCAACTAAGTAATGTCTACACTGTGATCAATTTTGTATTATTCTTTGCAATTTTACCTATAACAATGATTGATGAGATTTTAGGTTAGGGTTTAACAGTTTAAGTATTTATGCTTGGGCATTGTTTAAATTGAAACATAAAGATTTAAACTTATAGGTGATTAATTCAAACTTAGTATTAACATAAGAAATTCACGTAATTGACATGACAATTGTTTGCATAATAAACCCCTAGGATGGCGTTTACGCTGGAAATTTATGATGTAACTCCCATAAGCCTTATCAATGAAAAATTCCACAAGCCTAGGAGTCACAACGAGAACTTGCTTTCTTGATTCATCTGGTGTAATAATGCCACATACCATAGTGCTTGTTTAAAATCAAACTTTGTAAATGAACTTGTAGGTGATTAAATCGAACTTAGTATTAACATAAGAAATTTACGTAATTGACAAGACAATTCTTTGCATAATAAACCCCCTAGGATAGTATATAGGTTGGAAACCCATAATGCAACTCCCATGAAGCTTATTAGTGAAAAATTCTAAGAGCTTAGGAATCAAAGCAAAAACTTACTTTCTCAATTCATCTGGGATAACAATGCCACGTACCATAGTGCTTGTTTAAAATCAAACTTTGTAAATGAACTTGTAGGTGATTAAATCAAACTTAGTATTAATACAAAAATTCAAGTAATTAACAAGAAAATTCTTTGCATTATAAACCCCTACGATGACATATAGGCTGGAAACCAGTAATACAATTCCTATGAAGCTTAACGGTGAAAAATTTCACAAGCTTAGGAGTTACAACGAGAAGTTGCTTTCTTAACTCATCTGGTCTAACAATGCCACTTACCATAGTGCTTTTTTAATTTCCACTAATTTCATTTAATGTAAACCAATTTCCACTCTTTTTATTTTAATATAAAGTTAGAAAAATAATATGTAGGTACTTTTTTAATTCGTAAAGTCACTTCTTAAAGGATATTGGTTGGGAAATTGCTTTATTTGACTGATACTTACATATGTTATCCATCAATTAAGTCAATGGATCGATAAGCCAAGTATAGTTCATTTATAGGTTGCTTATACGACATTATGACATATTAAGGATTATAAAGATGAAAGTCTTATTTTTCTTTAAAAAAATCTTCTATGATTGTAAGGTTTTTATGACTTAGAATGTGATGATTATCCAATCACCAAGGTCAAATTGGTTGTGATTGAGTTATCTAATTGTGAAATCATGCGGTAGGATAGGTTGGTTTTAATTTGGAGGGAAAATGGTCAGAGACTTGTAAAAACCTAGGAGAAATGAAAGATCTAATGATGTTTAAAGTAAAGTTTAAATGTTATGTAAGATTAATATGGATACTACCGTAATGATTATTATATCTTACTATAGTCATTTTTTGAAATAACGATTTGTAGAAATGAATTATGTTGATAGATCTTAAATATATATATGATTAACACACGATGGTTTCATTAATCTCGAGTTATTTTAGGGAGTTGAAACTTTTATTCACTATAAATGTTCTCAACCTACATATATGAATAGTCCAAAGATCAGATGTCTATGTAAAAAGTGCAAACATATTTGTTTTCTTCCTATTTAGGAAGTGAATTTTCATTTGTTAAGAAAAGGGTTTATTCCAAATTATTTTGAGTGGACATGACATGAGGAGCCATTAATTTGTAGCACTTAAAGGGGTAATGAAGTAAACTCGTCAATAAATGTGGATGGGTTTAAAAGGGGGACTGGATTTATAACAAATAATATGGGTGTAACTAAAAATCTTTGCATCCAAATGGTTTATGATACAGCTAATTATACCTTTCAAGCAAATATAGAAAATCTTGAAGAAGAACCAAACCCATATGAAATTTTTTTTTAGACTTACTAAAATCAGCTAACCAAGAATTATGGCCAAATTATGGGAAGATGACTCAGTTATCTTCAATTGCTCGAATATTGATCATAAAGTTTAAACGCCATATTTTTTATCAAAGTTTCGATAAAATTCTTGCTTGGTGTAATAAATCATTGCCTCTTGATCATACAATGGTTGATAACTTTTACAATATGAATAAACTTATTAGAGGTCTTACTTTGCTAGTTGAAAAAATTAATTGTCGCAAATTGGGTTGTATGTTGTTTTAGGGAGATGATGTGGAATTACAATAGTGCAAATTTTGTGGTCAATCTAGGTTCAAACCTAGAAAACATACTATGAAACATAAATTAGTACCTTGGAAGCGATGTATTATTTCTCACTAACTCTAAGACTTCAAAGATTGTATGTCTCTGATGTTACTACATCTCACATGAGATGGCATAATGAATATGAAAAGGAAAATGGAATAATGAGTCATTCATCGGATGCACTCGAATGGACATGTTAATTAGGCAGTACATGTTCTCAATAAAATTCCAACGCTAGCGGTGAAGAACAAGATGCCAGAGGAAGCTTAGAGGGGAAAAAACCTTCTGTTGGATATTTCAAAGTCTTCGGTTGCATGGCTTATGTGCATGTGGCAGATAACACACGAGCTAAATTGGATAAACATAATACAACCTGTGCTCTTTTAGGAGTTAGTGAAGAATCCAAGGCATATTGACTTTATAACCCCAACACCAAGAAGCTAATTATTAGTCGAGATGTTGTATTTAAAGAGGATAGCTGCTGGAATTGAGGAGAAGAATATAAAAGTTCAATTTAGTCTGAATTAGATTGGAATGATAATGAAAGTAATGTCAAAGAAGATGATGATCAGCAGCAAAAAATAGAAGCAAATGCTAATGCACAACAAAATGAAGCTTCAGAACAACAACTTTCACTCACAGTACCATAGGTTCCCACCTCAACCAAGCAACACAGTCCACCTACATAGATGTAGGATTATATAATGAGTGAAGAGCTATCTGAAGTTGATCTTGAATCGCACCTCACACCCATCAGAAGAGATGATCTTATACACTTTAAAGAAGCCAAAAAGGATCCCATATGGTGGAGAGTCATGAGAGAAGAAATTAAAGCTATAAAGAGAAATGGCACGTAGGATTTAACTGAGCTTCCAACTAGTGCTAAAAAGATTGGAGTAAGATTGAAGTCAAGTGGATTTTCAAAATTAAGCATGATGAAAATGGGGAGGTCAGCAAGTATAAGACACTACTAGTGGTATGAGGGTATACTTAAGAATAAGGTATAGACTATACGGAGGTGTTTGCCCCAGTAGTTCGCATGGAGACTATTCAGCTAGTCATTGTCGTAACTACTCACCATGGATGGTCCATCTACCAAATGGACGTAAAAATCTACCTTCCTGTATAGGGAATTATTCAAAGATGTTTATGTCGAACAAACACAAGGATTTGAGAAGAAAGGGGAAGAAGAAAAAGTCTACAAGCTGAAACATGCTTTGTATGGATTAAATCTGGCCCCTCGGGCTTGGATATTTCCTTAGCCATGGGTTTGAAAAATGTGAATATGAACCCATGTTGTTGACTAAAGTGGAGAAGAAGAGTATCTTGGTAGTGAGCTTGCATGTGGATGATTTGATTTACACAAGGAATGATGAAAAGTTGATGATGGAGTTCAAGAGGTCTATGAAGCTAGAATTTGTTGTAACTGAAATGGGAAAAATGAAGTTCTTTCTCGGTCTCGAAGCAACATAGAGAGTTGATGGTATCTTTATGTTTCAACAGAAGTACATGACAGATCTCTAAAAAGATTTGGAATGGACAACTTAAAATCAGTCAATAATCTAATAGTCCTATGAAGTAAATTAAGCAAGGATGAGAAGGGAAAAGGAGTAGACAAGATGCTCTACAACCAGATGGTCAGGAGCCTAATCTATGCAACTGCCACAAGGCTGGATATTATGTACAGTGTGAACCAAGTAACTAGCTTCATGGATAATTCAAAAGAGCTTCATTTTCAAGTAGTAAAGCGAATCATACGTTACCTCAAGGGAATATGTAAATATGGACTATTCTATCAAAGAAATAAATGGAAAGAAGATAGCAACTATACTAGTGATGTTAAAGACAAAAGTACATCAGGCTATGTGTTCATGATAAGTGAGGCTACTATATCATAGAACTCAAAGAAGCAAGCAGTGGTAAGTCTATCAACTATCGAAGCAAAATTTATAGCTGCAGCAACAAGCTCATGTCAAGTAGTATGGCTTAGATGAATACCTAAAGCAGTAGGAAGAAATCAAATAAGTCCTATAATTATCTACAGTGACAATAGCTTGACCATTAAATTATTAAGGAATTCGGTTCTGAATGGGAGGAGTAAGTATATTGATGTACGCGTTCACTTTCTAAGGGAGCTTACAAGGAACGAAACAGTTGAGCTACATTATTGCAGTTTACTAGAACAAGTAGCAAACGTCATGACTAAGCCACTCAAGTTGAAAGACTTTGTATGAATGTGAAAAAAGTTGGGAGTAATAATAGATGTAAACTGAATACATAGAACAATTCAGTTTAAGGGAGGGAAACTTAGATATGTTGAATAAGTCTCCTGGCTATTGTTATCTTTCCTCATTTCACTGCAAATCAACAAAGTAGTGTTAGATTTGATTTACTTTGCTATTTTTGAGGACTTACGATTGTAAGCCCATCTATTTATATTTGCCCAGCACACGAATAATGTTGGCCCTAGGTCCCCGTACGTAAAATATGGTGACTTTGCGTCACCAATTTGAAATTCGTTTGCTATGATAACGATAAATAACATT
>JAOSBN010114572.1:0-10211 GCA_027563595.1 Erythroxylum suave
TGAGAAACTAATTGTGATCGACCTGGCCCTTGAACATAAGCTTGACCCATTCCAGTCCCAACCATTTGTTGCTGCGGAGGAAGCTGCTGTTGCTGCATTTCAGGAACCTGCAATTGCTGCAGCTGAGGAAGCTGTTGCTCTTGCTGCAGTTGGGGAAGCTGCTGTTGTTGCCGTAACTGTGAAAGTTGCAGCTGCTGCTGTTGCAGCTGCTGGAGACGCTGTTGCTGTTGTAGCTACGGAAACTGCTGCTGTTGCTGCAACTGCAAAAGCTGCTGTTGGTGTTGAAGCTGAGGATGTTGCTGCTGTTGCATTTGTTGATGATGCTGCTGTTGCTGCTGCTTACCGGACATCTGTTGCTTGAAAACAACCATATCCTGGCTCTAGATAAAGCAGAAACAAGCAAAATGAAAGTTAAATGCAAATTCCAAATTGAACTCATCGATTCACAGCCATTCTATGTACCCTAAACCAAAGGCATCAAGTTTACAACAAATCATGAGTAAAAAAGGCATCACAAACCAAAACAAGGCAAAAGGAGAATACAGTTTCTTACCCCAGGAACAAGAATCCCTACCAAGCGGCGGGCATTGTCTGAAACTGATAGCAGCAGCGTCTGAGATGGTAATTCGATGACTGCACGCTGGTTAAAATAAGATTTTAAACCATATCAGAAAAGCTCATAGAGCTAAGCTTATAGACTTTCTAAAATAGAATCCCAAAATAATAGAAAGAAAATAAAATCAACACCAGGTTCACGGAAATTGTTTTCACCAAGTTCAATCCAAATTGTTTGGAAAAACTGGGCGCTCATCAATTTATTCTGAATAGAGACAGGAAGAACACAACATTCAACCATATTAAAGGAAGTTAAGAGTGGTGTACTGTAAGTATACTTTATGGAACAGCTTCATGTTTTTGTTCGTTCAAGTTAACTTTGCAAATGTTGAAGAATGCCTATGATTCAGGAAGCCAACTGGATTAGTGCTTCAATAGCCATATTGCATAAACAAGAAAAGATTTTCATGATCTCCAAGGACTCCTCACCACCCATGCTAGAATGTATTAGACAACTTTCTTAATCCGCCATGGTGACATGCATAATCAATGTGATACTGAGCTAAACCGGAAATGATTATTCCTTGTGTCTCTGCCCCTGTGGTGCAGTGCGCTAGGTTGGCTACAGCAGGCTTGGTTTGTGAGTCCCCTGAATGGAATTGGGGGCAACACCGTGCTGGCTTCGCTTTGAGACTTGGATCCTTCGCTGGCCTCGTTGGCTCTTATGGAATGCCTGATTGCATTTGCACATGATTCGTAAAAAACAGCCTTTCCGTGCGCATAGTGGATTAGCAATGAAAGTCTAACCTTGAACAATCCCGAGGTTAGCTTGAAACCGTGACCTCAAGGTTATGAGCCTTGCGAGTTACCAAACTGCTCTACCCCGCGTGGTGAAGAGAAAAACTGGGAACTAATGAAAGAACAAGGATTGAATGCGCCCTTTTACCATATCTGTACAAATATAATAGTACATTTATACAGAATGATAAAGGGGCTTCTCCATGATCATAGAAATGAATAGAAAAATGAAGAGAAAATTGTTCATAGGAGAAAATCAAGTTATTTGGGACCTGGAGAATTAACATTCTAGTGAGATTTATACTATAAGTGTTAGACTATAGAGTATAAGAATTCTAGTTATTTATAACATTGAACATTTGTTTAGTTTTTGTTATAAATTTGATTCTAATTTCGTCCTTCATTAAATAATGATCAAGTTAAACACAAATTCTTTATTTCAAATCTTCTGGGTAAAAAAGAAAGTGTGATTTCTGATTATTCGGAACTTAATCGAATCATATGTACTAGTTATTGTAATGCCATTCCCCATGAGAGCCACAAAAAAATTCATAGTGGCCCTATTTAAGAAGGAAAGAACATAAAAACAAAGGAAAAATAACTGGGGACTAACGGTAATTAGAACATTATCTTCACATGTAATAAGAAGGTAAGTGTTAACCGCTCAAAGTACTACCTCCAAGGTAGTACACATAAAACTTAACCAATTTGATACTGTGCAACCTAAAAATCACAACGGCTAATAGGCCTAGCATTACCTTAGATCATTGGTAAGAGCCCAAAACCATTTGTAACTTATTCAAGGACCAGAAAACATCCCATAACAGAAATAGGAGAGCCTAAAAGCCATTTTAGTTATTTCCCAGATATTTTTATTTTTCTGATATTAAGATGTTTAGCCAAAATAAGTAGGGACTGATTTCGTCTAATTATTAGGGGTATCTACGAATTATTAACTCAAATAAGTTGGTTTAGCAGATTTTCAGAATCAGTTAGGATATTTTCTGTTATTGTATTTTCTGCATTATAAATACTCCTCCTATGTTTGACAGAAGGGGATATTCAGAAATAAAAGTTTAATTCTTTCATATTGAGATTCTACCAATATTGGCTATTGAGAGTGATTAAAGTGAGATTCTTGCTTTACTTGTTCTTCATAGATTTTCCTTCGTTTTCGGGATAATTATCAAGTTGGTATCAAAACTTGGTTGAAGATGGTGACTACACGCTCCTCCAATAATCCCCCTCCATTAGACGACCCTATTGCCTTTGCACCAGATCCCTTAGCCGTCATTGCTGCCCGTCTTGACTACTTGGACGTCTTGGCTGACAAGGTAGCTGCTCTTGAAGCAGCTTCCGAAAAGAAGAGGCAAAGCAGACAACGTTCACATTGGGTAGATGAGATTGATTATGATACAAATATGCATACCAGAAACAGAAGAGGCCCTCGTTCCTTGCACACCAAAATTGAATTTCCCAAGTTCAATGGAGGTGACCCACGAGGCTGGATTCTAAAGGCATATAAGTACTTTCGTGATTATGAAACCCCAAATGACTTGAAGGTTGATATTGCTTCCATGTATCTTGAAGATGATGCTCTTGATTTATTTTCATGGATAAACTCAGAACGGACAGTTTTGTATTGGGAAGAATTGATCAAAGCTTTGCAAGAACATTATGGACCCCCAGAATACCAGAACCTAGATGAATACCTCAGCAACTTCAGACAGAAAGGCACAGTGCAAGAGTATCGTCAAGAATTTGCTAACGTGTCGCGCGCATCTCCAACTGGACAAAACACTGTCTCCTTGGCGTATCGGAGTCTTTGAATTCCACTAGGATGCTAGTGTCAAGTTCGAATTCGACCAAACTCCCAGCATCGATTCCGGCTAAGCAATCCCAAATCAATGCTGATCATCAGTTTTGGCGAGACAAGGGCTTTGCTTTTGGTGCGGGGAGCTTTTCCGCCCATGCCATCGCTGGAAGTCCACATTCTCACTCCTCAAAATCGCTAAAGAAGATGAAAAAATTATTCCTCCATCAAAAGCCGAGGTTGACGCGGAATTGGGGAGCGGATACGTTGAAATTTCCTTCAATGCTAATATGGGGAAATCTTCAGCCTCAACAATGAAGCTAAAAGGGACTGTTCTGAATCGTGAAGTTTTAATTTTAGTGGACAGTGAGTCCACATACAATTTTATATCTGAAGCCATGGTATCTGAGTTGCATCTTCCAGTTCAACATGTTTCTTATTTTGGCGTCTAAATTGGGAATGGAAGCCCAGTCAAATGCAATCAGGTATGCAAAAATATTGAAGTAAAAATTTCTCATTTGAATATTACCCAAAAATATTTTTCCTTTTTCCCTAGGCGGCATTGATCTTGTTTGGGAATTAAGTGGTTGGCTTCCTTGAATACCATTCAAGCCAATTGGAATATAATGTTCATGATTTTTTGGTTGAATGGCAAAAAAAATACAAACTTCAAGGTGTGACTCCTGAGACTAATGCTCCTATTCATCTTCAAAGCTTGCTTTCGACTCGAGAGACAATAGATGATGATGCTACTACTTTAAATTTTAAGCCCATTTTTCAAGAATTCTCTTAAGTGTTTTCTGAACCTACCACCTTGCCTCCTCGTGGCCATTATCATGCCATTCCCTTGGTTCCAAATTCTTCACCACCCAACTTGCGACCTTATCATTATCCTCATTATCAGAAGAATGAAATTCAGATTCAAGATGAAGATTTATTGCAGTGTGGATTTATTCGCCCTATTTCAAGCCCGTTTGCATGCCCTATGTTACAGGTTAGTAAAAAGGACGAGTCATGGCGTCTCTGTATTGACTATCATCGACTCAATCAGATTATCATACCAGATAAGTGCCCTATATCTAACATTGACGAGCTCCTGGATGAATTGCATGGTGCAGCATATTTCTCAAAAATTGAATTGCATTCTGGCTATCACCAACTACGTGTGCTTCCTGCTGATATTCATAAAACTACCTTCCGTACGCACTCTGGACATTATGAATTTGTAGTTATGCCATTTGGCTTGACCAACGCACCTACTACTTTCTAATCTGTTATGAATGATCTATTCTGTCCATACTTAAGAAAATTTGTTTTTGTATTTTTTGACGATATTCTGGTATATAGCCCCTCTGCTCAACAACGTTTGGAGCATCTACATGTTGTTTTTTAGTTTCTTCAGCAGCAATTATTTTATGCAAATGTCAAGAAATGCTCTCTGGGCCAAATTAGAATTGATTAATTAGGTCATGTTGTCTTTGCCCAAGGGGTGGAGGTTGTTCCAGAGAAGATCACAGCCATGTCACAATGGCCACCACCAAAATCTGTGAAGGAATTACGTGGGTCTTAGGACTCATTGGCTACTACCGACGTTTTGTTAAGAATTATAGGATTTTAGCCAAACCCTTGACCAACTTGACAAAGAAGGATGCTTTCACTTGGTTTGAACAGGCAAAACAAGCTTTCGAGGATTTGAAATTAGCTTTGACCACCATACCTGTTTTACAATTGCCAAATTTCTAGCTTCCCTTCACAATTGAATGTGATGCCTTTATGGACGGCGTACTAATGCAAGACAATCACACCGTTGCCTATTTCAATAAAGGGTTCTTCTCTAACAGGTACAAGTCTTCGTATGACAGGGAGCTTCTAGCATTGGTGCTCGCTCTACAAAAATGGCGACATTACCTTTAGGGCCATCACTTTTATGTCCACACAAACCATTGCAGCCTTAAACACTTGTTAGAGCAGCGTATATTGACAACTTCGCAACAACAGCTCATGATCAAACTCCCTCCCTTTGATTTTACCATTATTTATAAATCAGGGAAGTAGAAAACAGCAACAGATTCACTTTCCAAGAGACCCCAACATGCAGATTTTTTCCAAATTGTCATACCGTTAGCTGATGACCTCCATCACCTACCTCAAGCTTTGTTGGAAGATCCAGGATAACTGCTGATTTACAACAAAATTCAAAGTCTTGCCCAAATTACAGCTTGGTAAATGGCAGATTATATTTCAAGGCTCGTGTTGTTATTCCCAATCAGTCTTCTCTCAGAACTAAGCTCTTGGAAGAGGCTCATGCAATCCCTACTGGAGGTCATGGTGGTTATCTTAAGACTTTAAAATGGTTGGAAGCTGGCATGAAGAATGATGTTAAACATGATCATTAAACATTTTGGACAGCATTGTTTAACATGCCAACAAAATAAGCACCAAACAATTGCTCCTGCCGGTCTTCTCCAGCCACTTCCTATCCCTGAGCTCATTTGGGAGCACATATCACTTGACTTTTATCACAGGCCTTCCAAAGTCTAGAGGTTTTGGTGTTATTCTTGTGGTGGTTGATCAACTTAGTAAGTACAGCCACTTTATTGCACTTTCTCACCCTTATACAAATAAGACTGTAGCTGGTTTGTTTTGTCAAGAAATTGTGCGATTGCATGGCATGCCTCGGCCAATTGTTTCAGATCGTGACTCAAACTCTTTTTAAGTGCTTTTTGGCAAGAACTTTTTTGTTTGAGCCAAACCTGCTTAAATATGAGTACCGCCTATCACCTCAAACAGATGGGCAAATCGAGGTGGTGAACCATTGTTTGGAGACTTATTTACGTTGCTTTACTCGTGAGCAACCCAAGCTGTGGAGTCAATATCTTCGCTGGGCAGAATTTTCATTTAACACAAGTTACCATGTTTATGCTAATAACACTCCATTCCAACTTGTATATGGAAGGGAGCCCCCTCCTCTCTACCCCCATGTCAAGGGTGAGACTTTAGTTGCTGACTTGGAAGAACAATTAGAGATGTGTGATGCTATGCTAAAGGTTATTCGAGATAATTTGCTAAAAGCTCAAAACCGCATGAAAACTCATGCTGATCAACATCGACGGGACCTTCAATTCACTCTGGGGGATGCTGTTTGGCTAAGATTAAAGCCTTACCATCAAAAATCCTTCGCCAAAAGAAAAATTGCGAAGCTATCTCCAAGGTTCTTTGGCCCATACCAGGTTATGCGGCGCATTGGGCAGGTGGCTTATGAACTGGAACTCACTCCAAGTTCCAAAATCTATCTTGTTTTTCATGTTTCTCTCCTTCGCCCTGCACTGGGTCAAGTACCATCCTCACCTCTAATCCACTTCGCGTATCCACTGATATGGAGTTGCTGCTCACTCCATTAATAGTGTTAAACCACCGTTGGACTACCGACAGAAGGCTGGAACTTTTAATTCAATGGGAACACAGACATCCTGAAGACGCGAGTTGGGAAGATTATGATTTGGTGGTAGCTCAATTTCCATTATTCCGCCTTAAGGACAAGTCTTTTTTCCAGGGAGGAAGTAATGATAACAGCCCAAAACCATTGTTGACTTATTCAAGGACCAGAAAATGTTCCAGAGTAGAAATAGGAGCCTAATATTTTTATTTTTCTGTCATGAAGATGTTTAGCCAAGAATAAGTAGGTATTGATTCTGTTTTTTAATTATTAGGAGTATCAACGCATTATTAAGTCAAATAAGTTGGTTTAGCAGATTTTCAAAATCTGTTATTGTATTTTCTACATTATAAATACTCCTCCTATGTTCGACAGAAGGGGATATTCAGAAATAAGAATTTAATTCTTTCCTAATGAGATTCTCCCACTATTAGCTATTGAGAATCATTAAAGTGAGATTCTTGCTTTACTTGTTCTTAATAGATTTTCCTTCCTTCTCTGGGTACTAATCAATCATATCCCCGTAGAACTATTAAAGATTATTCGTTTTGTTGACACCCCAAAAGTGCATAGTGGGTCTATTAAGAAAAAGAAACTGAGGTGAGAAGAGAAGATAAGTAAAACACTATCTTCAAGTGTAATAAGAACGTGAGTGTTAATTGCTTCAGAAGGAACTCTGAAGTCTTATTTCATACGAGTGCTTGGAAAATTAAATCCATGATAACCTGATCTACATGCATATAAATTAATACTCAAAATAATATTTCCCAGATTGTTGTCCTCAATATTTAATTCACTGCTATTTTTGTCAATGATGGAAACCGAGAAAGACAAAATATTCAAGGTGAATCTAGATGCACAATGGAAAGTAGAAGAGTTGGATAATCATCAGTCAAATATTGAAGAAGAACAATATATTTAATGACAATTACATACATCGAAAAGAACAATCTTTTAGACAACTTACTAGTTTTTTCTCTTGTAGCTGTCCAAGAAATCCATGCTGATTCATTGCCCGAAATTCCAGGAAATGAGCCTTCCCAAAATATTGCCTATGTTAAAAACAACAATTAGAGAGGACCACGAATGTTTGCAATAAAGGCAAATAGGAAAAAGTATGTATAAATTGCAAAGAAAAGTGGAAGTTGATTCATCAAGCAGCAAGTACTTCTTATTCATGTGGTCTTGGGATATCAACCGAACTATTTGTATTGTATTTGGCCAATTCTCTGCAAGCCTGAGAACAACGTGAAAAGATAATCAATCAATTGAGTCCATCAAAACACTAACATAGGTCTTCACAAACTTGGAAGTGATTGTAAGTGCATATATTGACCAAGACCATCAAACAGACGTGAATCTTAAATGATGCCAACTGATATACGACCTAAACATGAAATCTAGATTTTAGAATAGTGTTCTGGAAGACATTGAAAATCACTTGTCAACAACAGCATCAAATAACATGGAAAGGCCATATACAATTTTAAGCAATGACAAAGAATGCATTTCAAAAGGTAATTTAGGATACTCAGATAACAACAAACTTCAGTTAGCGAAGTTGCAGACTTCTTGATTAAAAGTCTGCAACAATGCAGCAAATGAAAATTAGTTGAATGGCACAAACCCATCAGCTGCAAAGACTTAATTCAAGTTGGAGCCTTAACAGCATAAAAACAAAAGGCTACATTACAAAGAATAGTGATGAGAAGAAAAAATTGCGAGAAGAACAAAAATAATCTCAACACCATAAGCAATAACCACAGCAATGGCTCCCATAAAACAACATTATGAGTGAAACTTGGCCTCTGTTTCATAGACACCATTTTAGAGAGGGGGATTGTTTGTTAGGAGTGAATTTGATATTTATTACTTGCAACAGAGCAAACAATTCGAAGCATAAAGCCACTTGAATACAAACACTCTTTCTAGTTGATATAATGAAGCCGATATTGACCATATAAATCCAATCATGAAGCAACTTAAGTATGGAGAATTGAGTATCCTTGTGACAAAATTTAATGTCAAACTTACATCTCAGAAGTTGAAGAACTCCTATAACCCTGTGATAGAAAAGACAACAAATGAGTATTGTGGATAAAGGAAAGAAAAGAAGTGCATAGATTGATAACAGTGAGTGTTAGAATGAAGCTTCCCAGCAAGAATTAGAATCATAAAAAGACAGCAAATATTTAATCAGAAGTTTTAGACACACCTCCAGTCTGGTGATGAACACAGGCTGTCCCTGCCTTTGGCCAGAGAGATTTCCCTGCATGAGTTTCCAACATTCAGAAAGAATTAGCACCTCTCAGGTACACTCCAGATGCAGAGATGCATAAATAGAAACAGAGAATAAAATGTTGACGTCAGCAATTTGTGAAGCTGTTTAAATTGCACAATTTATGAAGCCAAACTTACCTCCCAGACTTTGGTATATTTGCATTGTGCTGTTTGCAGGGTACCTGATGTCTGTTGTGACAAAGGCATGTTTACTGTGGAGTTGCTGACCCCAAGTGATTGTATCCCACTTTGTACTTGTTGAGATATTCCTGGAGTAGGTATCATCGTACCAGTACCAGAAGAAACGCCTGATTGACCAAGACCATTCATCACACTCTGATTCATGCTAATTCCACTTTGGACCATTTGAGTTCCTGAAAGATTTCCTTGGCTCATGCTTGGTGCAGGCTGGCCCATGCTAACACCTCCTTGAATATTATTACTCATGGGTTGTGAAATCCCAAGGTTTGAATTTCCAGATATGTTAGAAGTTGCAGAAGTGAAAGAAGTAAGCCCCGAGTTCTGTGCAACTTGAGAACTACCAGTAAGAGTTCCTGAAACTGTTATTGAATTGATGCCTTGTTGCCCAGATGAAAATACATTTTGAGTGGCAGGTACAGAAGATTCCATTCCACTGGATATCATATTTGACATATGCATTGCTACAGGTGTCTGATTAATTGATGGAAGGCCTATAGACATTCCTCCAGATAAGGCTGCAGAATTCATCACCCGTGCTTGTGAGAGATTATTCAATATGCTCACATTAGCAGCAGCAGGTGGCACAGGACGTCCAGATTGTGGCACACCACCAACATTAGGATTCAATTCCTGCATGTTTTCACCACTTGTTGTCATCTCTTGATTCGCTGATGGAGGAGAAGAAGTCTGCAAACTTGCAGTTGGTTGTGAAATAGGACGCTGAACAGGTTGTATATGAGGGAAAGTTGGTCCAGTTGTCACTGAAGTGACAGTGCTTGGCTCCTGAACATATGCAAGAATAATTTTATAACCGTGCCCATAATCCATCCCACAGGACATCAAAAACAGAAATTAGAGGATGAGATAAGATATATGACACTTACAACTTTTAAAGTTGCAGTAGGAATGTTTCCAACAGAAATTGGTGGCCTGTTCAGGATAGATCCGTTCACTGGAATTTGAAGAATGTAAGCCTTCCAAGGGGTAAAATACAAAAAGCATATGCATGGTATTGACAAAATAACATGATAAGCTTATAGACAAACACTACTGCTTCTACACCTTGGCAAAGTACTACTACTGTTTTATGGTAGATCTCTCACATTTCAAGGGAAACTAAAGTCTAAA
>JAOSBN010114573.1:0-10211 GCA_027563595.1 Erythroxylum suave
TTGCAATTCTTGGTATAAATTGATTTTGACCGGTTTCCAAGAATCAATCTTAGGATTGATAGATAAGCCGCGATCACGCAACACGCAATTTAACACTAAATCTATAACAAATTAAACCCTAAAACATCATGCAAAACACAACTATCAGTGGGCTTGTTTTCCTGTCTCCCACAAACACTACCTTTTCACCTTTGTCAAGCTCATACTCTATTGTCTTCTGTTTTCAATTCAAATTCGTATTATATTTTTCTAATGTATCCATGCTCAAAATCACGTTTAATTCCTTCATCTTCAATGTCATTAATTCTACCTCTAATTTTACTCTACCAATGTATATTTCACAATCTCGATAAGCATGAATAATAATGATATACTGGCCAATTGGGGTACTAACCATCAAAGGACTATCTAATGGACTCAAATTTCTACTATGCACAATCATACTTGACGAAATAAATGAGTGAGTAGACCCCGTGTTGGACCCCAAACTTTTCTTAGAAGACTAGAACTAATAAATGAAAAATGTGGAGAGGTTTATATTTTTGGTTTGGTGCTTTTAGTGGATAAGAGATTTTGAAATGAGAAGAATTAAGATGAAAGTTAGAAGTAGAATGAAAATAAAAATGAAATTGAATTTGTTTAGTAAGTGATGAAGAATATGTACATATGTGTATTTTCTGTTATTGGTGTTCATGATTAATCATGAATTAAAAATTTCCTTATGGATAATATTGATTTGAAATAGAAATGAGAATGAGGAATAAATGAAGTAGAAAAGGTGATCTTGGTATGAGTTGTGTTAAAGAAAGACTGTGAAACAAAATGGGTGGTTGATCTGGAAAATTTTTCAAGGAGTATGCTTCAGTCTTTTAGCTACAACTTTTTCTCTAGTTATCCAAACGAGATGATTCTTTATTTGGGTTAAACTAGGAATATATGGCTGCATTTCTTATGAAGACATCAAATTAAAATTATGTTTTTATGAATTGTAAAGTTTTTCATGAAATTGCGAACTAGGTGTTGTACATTGGATGAATGTAAAAATTCATATTCTATATTCGAGGGAAAATCTGTATTAAACTAAGCTGATTTGGACAAATTTTTCTTCTTAGAAATGGTAGTTTATCCTCTTAGCTTTCCAATGGTATATAGTATGAAATTTTTGGACCTTTGGACTGAAAGTTAGGGTCCTTAGAAAGGGGAATGAGTAGGAATGTAAAGACAAATTGTCTATAATGACGTCACATCGTCTTTGATGACGTCATATCATCTTAAGAGTTGCATCGTCTTAAGTTAACTTTGCTTCTTTTTAAGTTGACCACCTATCATCAACTTCTTGCATTCATCTATCGTCTGCAAGGACATATCGTCTGTGTTGCATATCGTCTTAAGTTGACTTTTGTTTCGTTTTAAGTTGACCATTTGAATTGTCTACCTTCTGACGAGCTTGTCTATCTTTTTGTTTCGTCTACCTTCTAACGAACTTTGTATAACTTTTTGCTTCATCTACTTTCTGACAAACTTCGTCTACCTTTTTGCTTCGTCTACCTTCTGACGAATTTCGCCTACCTTTTCGCTTCGTTTACTTTCTGACGAATTTCGTCTACCTTTTTGTTTCATCTACTTTCTGACGAATTTCGTCCACTTTTTGTTTCGTCTACTTTTACATTTGTCTGCTTCTCTGCTTCTGGCATTCGTCTGCTTTTGCATTCATTTCCTTATTGGTTCGTCTGCTTCTGACATTCATCTGCTTTTGCATTCATTTGCTTATTGCTTCGTCTGCTTCTGGCATTCGTCTGATTTTGCATTTGTCTGCTTATTGCTTCATCTGCTTCTTGCATTCGTCTTTTCATTCGTCTGCTTATTGCTTCTTCGGTTTATTGCATTCATCTGCTTTCTGCGCAAGTGACTGAGACTTCTTCTTCTGTGTATTGTTCATTTTGTATTATCTTGTCCATCTTTGACCCTTCAGATGGTAGAATTTGTTCCTGAGGTCTTTAAGAAAGTTGTAGATCTTGAAGTCCTATTTCGAACCATATGAGGAACACCTCAATCAGATATCTATAGGAAAGTTATAACAATTTTCCCATTTTGTCTATTTTTTTCCATTTCGTCTGCTTTTCATTTGGCTTCGTCTGAACCTATCTTCTGTTCCATTTTTGACCCTTCAGAAGATAGAATCTGTCTTTGAGGTCTTTAGAATCTGTCTTTGAGGTATTCAGGAAAGTGATTTTTTTAAAAGCATTGGATTCATAACACATTTCTATATCTCTCAATGAAAGATTATAGCTTCTAGTGTTGATTTGAAAAAAAGGATGGATTGAATCAATGTAAGGGTTTCGGTAGGAAGAGTGAGAATTGGATATTTTACTGAACATGCTTCATTATTTTGAATATATCTGGATCTATAGGATTCCAAATAAGATGATTCTTTTTCTCAAGATAAACTAGAGACATGGAGCTACAAAGTGTATGAAAAAGTTGAAATCTATTTAAGTCTCTAGGGCTTTCAATTTCTGGATGGAAGTTGGGTATAGTGTATTGTTTTAGTCTAACAATAGTCTGAAATATTTAGGCCCTAACTTTCAGATTTCTAAACCGAATTGATGGATTTTGGTGTAGAAACTTAAGACAATAGAGAAGATTTTTCTAGAATAAAGTGTTATGTCAGAATGTTTAAGGGTGTTTTTGGCAAGACACTTAAGTATAAAAGACATAAGGCATATATGGAAGAACAAATAGGACATTTCTCAATTATTAAGGACATAATTGGAAGAAGAAGTGTTGTCTTGCATTTTAAGAAGAAAGGAGAACGAAAATTGAAGAGAAAAAGAAGTGTCATGGAAAAGAGAGAGAAATATGAAGAGAGGAAGAGAAGGGGAGAAAGCAGAGAAAACAAGATCGGGTTTGACTTTTCTTAGTCCTCAAGAAAGATTTTGAGATTTTTCAAGAAGGGAAACAAGTAGAGGAAGAGAAGAGCTTCCCTTTGAGCTAAGGATCCCTTCATTTGGTAAAGAATAAAGGTAAAACCAATTTGAAACTTTTGTATTTTCAAAAGGATTTTAGTCCATGGAGTTTGGAAAATGCTTGGGTTTAAGTATTCTAGAACCAATTTTAGTGATTGTGCTTGAGGGATTTTCAATTGAAAACTCTATTGAGTGGGATTTTTATTATTGTATAAAGGGATCAAAGAGGCAAGAGAAACAAAAGAAGAGGCATGTTTGAGCAAGGCTATAAGCAAGGAAATCAATGTGAGTACATGTTTATAATAGAGTAAATAAGCCACTAAATGTGTTCTTTGAATCAAGAAAGTTTAATAATTTTAAATTGCATCATAAGTATTGCATTTATTGCTTCTTGAATGACATGAGAAATTATTATATGTTTGTTACATGTTTTGTTTATGATTTGGGTTATTGATTTATGAAAAGACTTTGAAAATGATTCTTTTTGGAAAACATACATGTTTATGAAATCATGTTTTCAAGAATGGATTTTCAAGATAAATATAGCAAGCACATGAAGATGCAAGTTTTCAAGAAAATGTGCCATTTTGGGCAACAAGTTTACAAGATTTTGAAATATATGTGTTATGTGGGTTTGGTTTGGTCCCTTAAGCATGTCAAGTGCACTTTGACTAAAGGCTTCTCTTACTTGCTCGCTAGTGGCTTGGAGCTCCTTTACGGAGTCCTATAAGTTCACGACCATGCAAAACCATTTTGTGGGAATGCGATAGTATGTTCTGTTCACGGCTACATAGGACCCTTAGGGGAAATATGTAGTATGTTCTGTTTTGGACTTATCCAAACCATTCTGATGTGCTCATGTGATTTTGATTTGTGAATAAGTTGTAAAACGCATAAATTATGTTGTTTGTGATTGTGATTACTTGACAAGACAAAAATTTTGAGAAACATGTGTTTTATAGACTCAATGAAAGTTTTCTATGGCAAGTAAAATGGTTTCAAAATTTTTTGCTTATCTTTTTATTATAAACTGTTACCCACGAGCTTTCAAGCTCACCCCCTTCCTATCCCCACCTCCAGACGATAATCAAGCGATTGAGTGAAAGAGAGTCAAGGCATCACTGCAAGTTTGCTTATGTTATATTTTGAGTTAGTTTTGGAAAACACAAGGCTGTAGTCACATTTTAAGAATTTGTAGTTCATGTAACTTTGTATTTTGAGATTTCGGATTATGTTATAATGTGGCTTGAAAGGTCATTATAGCTTTGTAAAACCCTTTGTTTTGAGGGTATTTAAATGTGAATGATGAAAATTGGTCGTAAGTAATGTATTAAAGAATATGATGAAGTAAAGATTTGAGATTAAGAAATAGGGTCCAACATTTTGTGGTCTCAGAGCAAGGAGAGGAAATTGATGATGGTTAAGGAGACATCATTGGTTTACGCTCACGTTATATGGTTCTAACTAAGAGTTGGGTTTCGGAATCGGGATCTAACATTTGTAGTATCAGAGCAAGAGTTGGGTTCTATAAGCGAGATCCAACACCTTGGATCAATTAAAGTAATAATATCATCATTAAACAATTTAACCATACCAGTCACAACCTCTGGAGCTGCTTCTGCTTCCTCCCTTATTAGCGCACATACCGTAGCTGGTGCTTGATCACTTGGTCTACCTAGAAGATTCACTTTATTGGCTATGCTAGAACTACCCACTTTAGGTGCAGACTTGATTTCTATAGTCTCATCCCTTTTTGGTGTTTACATCTAAGTTCCTTGCTGTCTTGCATACTGCAGACACTCTCTAGCCATGTGCCCTTTTTCTCCACAATGAAAACAAGCTCCAGTTAACCTATAGCACTCCCCCTTATGGAATTTATCACAATGGTTACATTTGGGAATAGATGGCTTATCCCCCTTTCCTCTTCTACTGCCTCTAATAGTTGAGGCTTGATGATAGAAAGTTCTCGTCAGTTTAGGCTTGCTTGCACCACTGCTCCTAACCTCAAACTATGTAGGGAAAGTCCTGGCACTCCTTTCTGGCATAGGAGCACTACCTTCCCTTCTAAGTTGTTCTCTTCCTTTCCTCTTTCTATTTACTGCACTCTTTATACTCTTTACATTTTTAACCCTTAATGCAACTTCTATCAATTGTTGGAAGTCACATAAATTTTGTGCCACCTCTTTTTCTCTGATGCATAAATGCAATCCCACTTCAAACCTATGACACTTAGCTGCTTCGCTTATCATTATCTTAGCCGCATATCGGGACAATTACGTGAATTTATGCTCATATTCACTCATCGTCATCTCCCTCTAGGTGAGACTCAAAAACTCCCTTTTCTTCTACTGAATATACATCTCAGACAAATATTTCTTCCTATAAACAGCTAGGAAGTCCTTCTATGTCACTGTCGGTGGTTTTATCTGACTCCTTGGTATACTTTCCCACCAATGTAGGGCATCTCCCTGCAGTAAGCTTGCAACATATACAACCTTTTCATCATCCTCATGGTCCATCTGTTCCAATATTCTTTCTGTCTTTCTCAACCATGTTTTAGCTTCTTTTAGATCAGTTGTCCCATAAAAATCCACTACTCCATACTTCCTCAGCTTATCAAATTGTTTTCCTTTCTAAGCTGGGGCTGGGGTAGACATTTGTGGCATATAGCCCATGGCCTAGATAAAAGCCTGAGCAAAGGCTTGAAATAGTATAGGATCCAAGGGATTAGGCACTTGCTCTTGGGGAAAAGGTGACTCATGCATTTGTGGTCGAAAGGGCTCACTATCTTTCCCTATAGTTGCCTCAGTAATTGCTGGGGCTCTAAGCTCATTGGTACCCTCCTCTTTGGGTGGAGAGTTAGGTGCAGCAGATCGTTGTAAAGCTCCTTGTGTTCTTCTATGAGGTGGCATCTTACTCCTTCAATAAAACATTAAAATTTAGCTTACTTTTCATTTTAATCTTATTTCTTACATGTATGCATGATATGCATGTCACTCAATGCAATCAATAAATTCAACAATGCAAATAATTAATCACACATCATAATAACACATATTCTAAGCCTAGGAATCCTTAAAAACTGTGGTCTCTGATACAAAAAAGGTTGGGCTCGGGTCTTAGTAGCTAATACGTGCTACAATACGTGAGCATTGAGTGATTTTAAAATAAATAAAATGAAGTCATGGTTATGAGTGAAAAAAAAAAGAAAATGTAAACCTTTAGTAGTAAAAAAAGTCACAGTCGTGACTTCTCAAGTCACGACCGTGCTTAATAAGGGAGGTCACGATCGTGACTCCTTAAGTCACGGTCGCGCTTAATAAAAAAAAGGTTCATGCATGATTGTACACCTTAAGTGAAAAACCGACTTTGTCATGATCATGCTTATGCACAATCGTGCATTCCCATTAAAAATAGGATTGGTCACGGTTGTGCATGCCCTGCAAATATATGGTTCGGTCACGATTGTGCACCCTAACTTTGCCACTCTAATTTGTAACCATCATAACTCTAAATTTTGAGGTCAAAAAATTACAAACTTTATATCATAAGAAAGATAAGAGAATAAGCTACAACTATTATGCAAACAACTTTGTCTAATTTAGCCTATATCAATATAGTTTAATTATGGAATATTTTCATCAATAATTTTATCTTGTTTTTCTTCTTTCATCTATTTGGAGATTTTACACATTTGGAGCTCATGTGCCATAAGTAGGAAGTCGAGAGAAAGCTTTAAGTCAATGGGCACGTGATAAATGAAATGGTATCTCTCTTTCCCATACAAGCAAATTCGATGCTTAGTTCATTACATCACATATTCATACTTTCACGCTTCTTGTGTTTTTTCATCTTTTCCTTAATACAAAATATCGTAAAATAAACATTCAAGACATAATAAGAAAATAAATCATAGAGCATTTTCCAGCAATCACAGTAATTCAAATTCAAACAATTTAGCATACAAGCAAGCAAGAATCAACCCATCACAAAATACCTATAAACATATTGCCCACCTAATTAGTAGTAAGTCCAAACTCAAGTTTTCCTTTCCTCTTGCTCTTGCCTTGGATTTTCTTGGTTTCCTTCAAACAACCAAACTTTCATGCAAACTAATATAAAACTAGAAAATCTATAAAGCTTTAATATCTAGAAATGAACTTCGACTTAATCTACTCATGTTTTATCTAAGCTAGAATAACTAAGATCTAGTTGAAAATCCATGAAAATCGAAAATAGGTTTCTTGATCCTCTCCTTTCTACCTTTATTTCCAGCACTTAAAGCACATTTTCTCTAGTTTCTTCTCCTACCAAAGTAAGAGGAAAAGATGAAGGTTACCTAAAACACAGTCGAATCCTCATCTTCCTTTTTTTCTCTCTCTTTTTTTCCTTCATTCTTTTCTTCTAGTTTGTTTTCTCCTTCTTTTCTTCTAGGTCCTTCTACGTTTTTCTTTCTTACTTACCTACTTTTCCAACATTTCTCTTGTTGGGCCCGAGGCTTGGTTCCTTATTTCGTGGCGTCAAGGACCAAAATTTAAGTATTTTTAGAATAAAATTATATACATATACTTAAATAAAAAATACAAGGATTAAAAATTCTTCGTGGGAGTAGAACCACTAAACAAGAAAAATAAATAAATACAGTATAAAAACAATTACCCAACAATTTAAATGAAATAACATAGAATAAAATGGACACGAAAATAAATTAATTTAGGTGTTAGAAGAAGAATTAGCAATTGAATTATCAAAAATTTCAGAAAAACAAAAGCCACAAGTGTGACAATTTCTCACACTCGTGAGAGATGTGAACAAAGGAGTCACAGGCGTAAGTTTTCATTTCTCATGCCCGTGAGACAAAGGCATTGCAATCGTGCTTAAGCATGATCGCGACTTTCCAAACGCACATTCCAACTTCAAAACATCATAACTTTCAACTCAAAAGTCTAAGAATTACAAACTTTATGTCGTTGGAAAGCTAAGAGAATGATGTACAACTTTTATGAAGATCACTTAGTCTAATTCTGCCTAGAACTATGCAGTTTATTCCTTGAAGTTTCAGATCATATTTTTAAACCTTTATTCTCTTATTTTTTTCTCATCTATCAATATACTTTCCTTACAAAACAGAAGACTCGAATCCAACAAACATGAAACATGCATACAAAAATCCCATTAAAATAATTACTTCCGTAAAATTTATTCAAAGGTCCTCATCAACTAATAATTTTATTTCAAACAAAAAATATAAATTTTAACAAAAGGAAATTAGAATATGAATAGAAGGAATTCTTCAACTCTTGCCGTCATTCATTTCTCAAATTAAAACAGAGTAGGTACATTATTCCAATTACAAACATAAAACATATTAGTAATATAATTACAAAATTACAATAAAAAATGCTTATGCTGATATGCTTTTGAAGTTACCAAAATGATCCAAACTAACTTAGTTACAAATGTAATATATATTTCTTGAAGATTTACCAAAGTTTCTGCAAGGTTTAATGATCTACTGATTCTTGCACTTAAGGAGTAGAGAAATTGTAGGGTGAGCCAGGAAGCTCAGTGGCTAATATGCTTATAGCTATTGGTGACAAACGATACACACATACACACAATCAAACAACTATATGTATATTGTTATTTTAATCTCAACATATCATAACATTTACATTCAAATTTTGAGAGCTCTACATAAACATGAACACTCCATCCTATAATCAAATCATAAAAGCAAGTCATAATCAAATCATAAAACTCAACTATGCTTTATACTTATCAATTCAACATGCAATGTACAAACATAAGGACTTGAGAGAATCCCATAAAACGGAATGACGAAACCGAAGTATACACCATTAACGAAATGACTCCATCTTTCGGAGCTTATATGCCACAAGTGGGTAGCTCGGATAAGGCTTAAGTTGACGTGTACGTGATGAACGAAATGGGATTACTTTTGTCCACATAAGTAGATTTTCTAATGCATACATATTTCATAGCACATGCGTGTTTTTATGGTTCTTAATTTTTTTTTGTTTCCTTTATCAGTACAACAATAGAAATTCTTACAAAGCAACATAATATAAATTCACAACACATTTTTCCCATATTCACTATGAGTAAAATTAAGCATTTAATTACATATACAACAAATAACTTTGGTTCATCACCACAAAACCATAAACATAATACCCACTTATTTTCTTATACATCCAAGTTAAAGCTTGTTCTTCTTCTTGTTCTTGATTTTGACTTTCTCGTTCCCTTCAGACAAGCATGTTTTCCCTTCAAATAAGCACGTTTTTATTTAATTATCATACACGAATATAACTTCCATAAATCTCTACTATCCAAAAATGAGCATAGATTTCACTCACTATTGGTTTATCTAACTAGAAGAAATAAAATCTAGCTAAGGTTCATAAAAATCTAAGAATAGAAATCTCTTATTCATCTTCTTTCCCTCTTTATTTCAGCTCATAAAACTCTACTTTCTTCTTCTATAAAAACAAGAAAAGAAGATAGCTATTACCAAAAACTCAGCTGAATCTTCTCTTCCTCTTCTTTCTCCCTTCTTTTTCTTTCCTTCTTCTTTTCTGGTTCATATTTCTGCTTCTCCACTTCTACTCATTTTTACGACTCCCTATCTTTTTCTTTCTTAACACACTCGTCTCTCCCTTTTTTCCTAACCTCTCGAATATATCTGTCTCTTACGAGACTCTCTCTTCTCTAGTTTTTTCTAGGTTCTTCTATGATTTCTCTCTCGCTTTCTTCCTTACACGAATTCCTTCTTGTTCCTATTTTATTTTCTGTTTATTTTTTTCCATATTTTCCTCACACACATACACTTGTTCTTCTCTTATTATTCTAAGACAAACTCTAACCTTTCCAACTTACCCTTCTACATTTAATCTAATACGTTCTAACTCCTTAACTTAATTCTAACACTTCCATTTAATCAATACAACTATATGCAAATTGTAACATCCCGTTCCCATACTAAGGGTTAAAACCCTACAATTCGGTACATGTGAGATCAATGATAGATTAAGATGCATATCATGCTCATGCATGTTGTTAGCATACACACATGTGAATTTGAATTTTTTACACACATCAAATGACTATACATGCATTCATTGACAATTGCAGGGTCTAATTCATCTATAAATGTGATTATAATTGGAATTGTGAATTATTTGTATTGAAAATTGGTTTTTGAGAGTATAAGCATTGATT
>JAOSBN010114574.1:0-10210 GCA_027563595.1 Erythroxylum suave
GGGGTGAACTAACTTTAAGAGTAGGAAAGGAGCAATTAACCTTCAAGGTGTCAAAGAAAGACTACTGTTCTCCTTTAAACCCAATAGATATCAAGGAACTTGAACCTCAAGGAAAATGGGAAGACATTGAGGATTCTGGGAATGCATTCACAAAGAAACAACAAAGAAGGTGGAATCCATAATAGGGTAGCTCATTTGTAGATTTTGAGATCAATGATTACACTACCACTGTACCGTTCATTTCAGCCGCCTTGAGTAAAAAGGAGAGTCGAGCTACCAATGTCAAAAGAAGCGTTGCATAGGAGGCAATCTAAAGAATTCTATTTTCTTTTGATTGTTCATATTAACTTGTTTGTTTGATTTATTCAATTATGATTAGGATTGATTTGAGTTTGATTGATATTAATTTGGATTTTTGTTTGAATTTTAACTTGTTTTCTCTTCGAATTTCTTATTGGTAAGATGATTTGAAGGTGCTTGTAGGTTGCGGGATCATTGAGAATGCATGCTAAGATTGGAAGAACGTTTAGAAGTGGACAAATTGGACCAACCCATGATTGTTGGAATTGATAAGTTTTCCACAACTGTGGGAAATCTCTCCATAAAGTTTCTAGAGAGTTAACCTATAATAATAGGAATGGGCCCAATTTGAGGAAATTTTTAAATTTCCCTCCCTTCTTCTTTCATTCATTCTAAAATTTTCACAACCTCTCTCTCTAAACTCATGAAATTCACTCTCCCACTCTCTCAATTCCTTCATCTTACAATAAACTCTTGATATTGTCTTTAATTCTTTCATCATTTTTCAATCCTTTACATTTTTTTCACCTTAATCATTAAAAAATACAAGGATTTAAGTAAGATTTCTCTCTCTCTCTCTAAAAAATGAACTCATCTTTCTTTTTCTTATTTTTGTAGATTTTTATCTTCTAATGAATTCAAAGAAGAGGGCAGCTTAGAAACCGACCAATAAATTATGCGTTCAAGTCTTCGATGAAGGTAAACTTGATATGACGGCCACTTTTTGTGCCTCATTCCCTATTTATTCGGAGATGAAGGTATGCGTTTTTGAGACTTTAGAGATAGGGATTTAATTACTCCTAGATACTTTGACTTTGAATTACTAGAAACTATTGGAGTGAGGTGTAAAATTGAGAGATTAGCTATAAACATTGGTTGGAGTAGGTTTATTCGTTGCAATGTACCAATTTATCCGATGATGACAGTGAAAATTTTCACCATTATACGTCACATCCTAAAATGCATACGCTTTGGTTTAGGATGGGAGGCAATGTTTATAAACTAGATTATATTGTCATTCCTGCACTTTTTGATTTGTTGAACACTAAAGTATTAGATGATCATGATGAATTTTATGTTGATGATTATAGGAAAATTCTAACAGGTGAAGAAAATTTTGACTTTAGGAATGCACCAAACAATTTAATTCGTAGTGCCGAGCATTTACTTCTTCATAAATTTATGTAATTAATGGTTTTTAATAAAACTGAAAGTAATAAACGCTCAACCAATAAAATTTTTCTTCCTTTGGTGCATTGATCAAAAAGTCAAGATAAATACATCTTGTCAAAATTTTTGATCCATTGTGAGTTATGTTAATAAGAAGAACTCTTATTTTTGGAATGTCTTACATTGTTACTACTTTGGCTTTATTTTATAACCTTGATGAGGATAGTGTGTGTTCAACTTAATATGATATGTATGACATATCTTATTTGTGGTGCTCTAAAATTTTGGAGCTCCATTCTATGGAACTCTAAAATCCTTAGACGTGCACTACAGTAAATAACAGGAAAGGCAAAGATACAGCTACTTCCCGACTATCCACGTCTTAAGCACCTCCGGAGCCAGAAGAAGAAACAGTGGAAGAGGAGCTAACCACAATAGTAGAGGTTGATAGATTTCAGCAAATTCTAAACCAAATGGCCTCCACCATTAGCAAATGACATTGTAAATTGATAAGCTCATCATCCAGATGAGACAAGTCTATAAGGAGCAACAATACATAAATAATAAATTCCTCAAGTTCATCTAGAGGAATAATTTTAAAGTCCCTTCTCCAACGCCTTCGCCACCATAATCTCCATAAGCTTTTCTTTCCCTAAACTTTTTATTTTGTTTTTATTTACTTTTTTAGTTGTTTTGTCTTTTATTTGGTTTGATTTCTTTATTTGATTTGATGTCTTTTGTTTGGTTTAATTTCTTTTGCTTAGTTTAATGTCATTTATTTGGGGTAATGTCTTTTGTTTGGTTTGATGTCATTTTACCTTACCTTATGGTTGCTTTGTCACATTAAGGATAATGTGTTCTTTAAGTGTGGCGAGGTGATATTGATTTTGTTAGTTGCATTGTTTTAGGTTGTTAATTAGGATGCATGTTTTAGGCATATTATGTTGTTTTGTGTTAAGCAATGGAACCACTCTTGAATCATTTTCATTTGTTTTTCCATGAGATTCTTTCATGCTAGTTGGAATGAGATTAAATCCATGCTTGAACTTGGATTAGGATACTTGAATAGAGAGTGAACCATGTTGAGTGATGAAAAGTAATTAGTTGTATAAACTTACTCACAAATTGACTCTTGAGTAATGAGGTAGTATAGAGATACATAATGGATTTTCATTTGTGCCAATGTGAGGATTAAGCCGATATGACTCCATCTATAGTCATTTTATTTCTTTGTTATGTGATTCTTCCTTAGGTTATTACCTTCAGAACTTGCTTTAAATAAGTTTGAGTCCACTAGATGCATGCTTAATAAAGATGATTAAGGCCCTTTTTCTTTAAACCTTTGGCTTATTATCCGTTGCTACCCCTATTGAACCTTAACCATTTTTTTCTTGCAAAACACCTCACATTTTGAAACCTAAAACCTCATTAACCTACCCATTCACAAGCTTAGTAGATTATTAAGTGATGCATTAGTTGGGATAAATTTTTCTGAGATAAGTTGAGTAATACTTCTGCTCTTGAATTACATTGTATTCAATTGCTATTTTGTCTCTTCCATGTTATTAAAAAGAAAAAAAAAGAGAAAATAAGAAAAGGACAATTTAGTAGCATCAATAAGTGTGGAGTAGTAGTATATTTGCATTCATATCTCAAAAGTATGTTTTGTTATCCCTTTTTCCACTTATTACTTTACAATGCTTATGTTAAACCCGTTACCCTTTTTACCACCTTAACCTTTACCACACTACAACCCTAAACAAGTCCTTTTCATATATTTATGCTTGCAATTATTGTAGAGGAGAATTGGTGTATTAGCAAGCCTATAGTAGTGTAATTTCTTATAAGAAGCTTAAGCGAAACACTAACCATCAAATACTTGAGAGAAATGAGTGAAACCGTGAGGAAGATTCATTTTGCATCTATACTTACCTTTGAGTGATGGTGCCATATGTTCAGTTTCCTTATGTATACCAATGAAAGTAGTCATGATATGTATAGTAGCTTGCTATTTAAGTTAGTTAAAATTTAAAGGATTGTATGCTTTGATCTTTGTTAAAATGAAGTGACGAAATTGATTGGTTGTCTGATTTTGCTTGAGGACAAAAAACTATTTAACTGTGGGGAAGTTGATTGTTAAGCATTAGTGTTTATTTTTCTAAGTATTTGACATGTGTTTCTTACATAATAGGTTATTATTGTTGTGTTTTAGGATTCATTTTGTTTTTTTTATTTAGTTTGATTTTTATTATTGTTATTTTATGTTTGATGCTGATTTAGGGTAAGAATTGATTATTTTGATGAAGGAATGAAGGTTGAGCAACTTTGTGATTGAGCGAGAGACTAAAACGAGAGAAGAAAAGAGGAAGAATTATGGTGGAAGAACCCAGGATCATACGAATCATGCCAATTCCCACGATCATGGGATGTTTAATTCGAAGACACCTAATGGGTTCATTTAAATTTAGGTTTTCATGACTATATAAGAGAATTAACCCCTTTAGATGAAGGAGGACATGAACCCTCTGTGCAAAATAGCCTCATTGGGTTAAAAATCTAGGTTTGGAGTCTTGAGGAAGGTGGAGATTCAAAGATAATCAATCACAATTAGGAGATTTCTTAATCATCTTTAGTTAATTTAGCTACGGATAATTAATTATACCTTAAGAGAGGGTGGTTAATATAATTGGACATCTTAGGTGAGACATAATTCAATTAATAAAATAGGAGAGAAACAAGATAGGGAGAAAGTGATCTCTACATGTTAAGACCTTGAGTTTCAATTTTTTGCATTTTGGTGTTATCAATTATTCATTGTTAGTTATTCAATTTCATTTTAATTTTCTAGATTATTTCCATTAAATAATTTCATTTCTTAAACAAAGATTAATCTAGATTAAGTGCTACCTAAGCATCAATCCTCATGGAATCGGTATCTGGTTATTACTACAAGTCATGACTAGTATACTTGTAGTTTTGAGTGTGAAATGAGTATAATGTTTCACAATAAATAGCTGGATCAATCAAATCCTGAATCACTTTCTTCAATTTTCAGTCAAAATTTTAGTGATTCCCTTATATAGGACATTAGAGTACGAAATAGGAAAAAAAATCCTTCATGTAAGTTGGATTTTTAACCTTAGAATCAAAGAAATAACAATAGCATTTCCCCGACTGAGAAGTTTTCCTGAATGTAAAAACTCTTTAACAGCCTAGCAAATATCTTTCCTAATAATATCCTAGCTCGTTTTGTGAATAAGCATTATAACCATCAGGATTTGACACTTTATCATTATCAATATTGAAATAAGCTCTCTTGATATCTTCTTCAAAAGAAAAAGCAAGCAATATAATAGCTTAAGATTAAGAAATAACAAGACCTCTAGCACAGACATCTTATTAGAAAGAAGCGAAATCTCTAACAGTACCAAATAAGTTTTTATAGAAATCGCAACATGAGTTGCAATTTCATTTAAACTAGTAATTTGAGTACTAGTATCATCAGAAAGTAAATTAATTTTATTCGGAATTCTCTGTTGTTTGATAGAAGCATGAAATAGAGCATAACAATCATCTCTATATTTCATCTATTTGGGCTTTGCTTGCTGAGAGACTTGAGAAGATGAAGCTTTTATAACATCTGCAAAATCTTTTAAAAGATGTTTTTCTTTAGTAGCCAACTCAATATTCAAAGGATCATCTCTAATCTGATGTTGGACTTGAGCCAAATGCATCTTAACATCTAAAATCTACTATTCTATATTAACAAAATTTCCTAACATTTCAATCTGGCTTTCAAAAACTTCAATTTGGACACCACCTTGTACATCTCAAAACCATCAACCCTAAAATTCCAAACGTATTTAACTAAAGGTAGGAACCCATCATCATTAGCCTAGGCATTCTCAAATCAAAAGGGAATTCTTTTCAGTCATTAAGAGACGATAAAGAGACCACCACAACATAATGATCAAAAGCTCTAAAATCATCAAAATCAGCTTGCATATTAGGATAGGAAAGCCTCTGATTATCCAAGGCTCTATCTAGCTTGCTAACTATTCTTGTATTATCTTCATGTTTATTAAACCAAGTAAAAAAGTGACCAGAAAACTTCATACCATGCAAATACAGACCATACAGTAGATTTGAAAGTTCTGAGGTAACAAGATCGTAGTATTATTTTGATACAACCTTTCAGTTTCATTAAAAACACAATTAAAGACACCAAACAACAACTAAGGATCATATGCAGAATTAGCAAGAAGTTTAAGGTCATCCTATAGTTGTGTTCTCCCACTAGCAGAATTATGAGCATAGATGAAAGTAACAAAAATTTTATATTGAAGATTAAGCAGAGATACCTCACAATGAAAAATTGATCAAAAAAGCTCAAACTCTTGATATCTAGCACATTAGGATCCCATAGAATCCAAATTCTCCCATTTTTTGCCTTATGAATATTAGTGACACTAGTCCATTCTCTAATTAAGTTTTTGAGAATCTTACTGGTATTCTGCCTCCTGACTCTTATATCGAGAATTGTAAGAACTACAAGCTTATTATCATTAACAAGTCCCTAATAAGACTTTGTTTAAAGGGTCATTGAGGCCCTTAATATTCCATGTAGCAGTACTGAACCTATCCATTAGGTTTTGTAGGAGCTTGCCCTAAATCAAATGTCCCCTTCTTAACTAATTCCTCCTAAACAAATCCTAATACCCCAAATCCATTCTTAACCATAAAGGACATGCTACTACCTGCAAGTTATTTTCTATTTTCAGCTAGGGTAAGACATTGCTTTTTTTGTACCTCCTGCCACTCCAATTAACATCCGTCATCCTTGTAATAGTAGTAGTAGTTTGTGTATTACCAGGAATAGCAATAGCATCACATTGAGTATCTAATGAAGGGTTCTTCTTAGTAAACCATTTTTTAAAAACTTTGGACTCATTTTGAACATTTTTTTGGATAAACAACATCTTTTGGATAAACAACATCTTTATGCCTAAAAATTTTACACTGACAACACCTTTTAGACATCTTTTCATGAATCATTGGCTATTCAAAACGTTCATGACTAGGACCCTCTAGGATAATCCTATTCTTAGATCAACCTTTGTTTTAACTTCAGCAAGAATTCTAGTGTAAGATAATAATTATTTATTCGTAGTGACCTTATTTGCAAAATAAGGTTTTCCAAGCATACTACCAATTTTACTTAGCATTTAAAGTGACCAAAATTGAAAGTCCAACCTAGGAAGCATTACCCATATAGGAACAAAATCTAGGCAACTTAAATCAAGCTTCAATCTGGGCATCCAATTTCATAAAATAAAAGGTTTTTGTCCCCTAAATAATCAAGATCCACCATTCTAAATAATATTCATGTCCTCATAACTGTCAAATTTGAAAATAAAAATCCCAAATTCATTTAAATAAAGATTCGGCATTATCACCTAATTCCATCTACTTGCCACATACTTCTCCATAACAATATAAGGAATTTTTGTCCCAATTATAACACCAGTTAAAGCAATTTCTAGTAATTTTGTTTAAAATCGACATCCTTAACTAAACACTTCAATTTGTCCTAATGTACAAGAGGTTTGAATGAGACATAGACAATTATTAGGCAATCGATTACCTACAAGAACAACTTGTAAGAAGAAATTGGTTCCTTAAACTTATTCGCATCAACATCTTGTGCTCCATCTTCTGCTTATTGATCCTGATTCTTAGCTAGGTTTTAAATCAAAGTAGTATGGGTCTGTAATACACCAATCTCAAGATTAAGAATCTCTAGTGGGGTTTCTAGCATAGTTGATTTGGTGTTTGTTGTGTGTAAGTTTTAATATTAACTTTTGATAATTTGCAAGCGTACGATTTGTTAACATAGTACCAAAGGTGTCCAACCCACGAGGAGGGAGTTAATCTAATCCTAAATTCTAAGGCTGGAAATAATAACAAAAATTCAAATTACACGAAACTAAAATGAGAATTTAATTAAATAAAAATTAGAATCAAATATGAAATAATAATATGAAGCAGTTGCAACACACCTAAGAATCAACCGAAAGAAATTACCAATTTAGAGAAAGGAAATGTGACACCCCCTTACCACAGGTACACACCGGGATGTCCAGAAGTCATTCCGGTACATATCCTATGATAAAGGTGAGCTACTTTCGATCACTGCTTGAACTTCATATGGCATCATATCATTTTTTTCATTATAAAGCATCATATGGAAATCACAATATTTTGAAACCCAACATTTTGCTCATTTCATTTCACAAAATCGAAAGTCTATATTGTATCTTTCGATAATTTCCATATGTACATCATCAAAACCTAATACAATAATACTACATAAATGAGGAAAATACACAAATCTATCTAATCTGTCCAAAAGTCCCACCAGACCGACCTTTAAGCCATGACTGCTCTTGCCAAAACACAACTACATGGCGGTAGAGCCTCTCAGTAGCTAAAGTTGTCTCTCGGTCCAAAAAAGACAACGTTGCAATTTTGGTAAGTTTTGCGAACTTAATGAGGTAACCATCATCGATGGTTCACTCAATTCATACAAAACATTATTTCACATAACAAATAATCACATTGGATCACATTTCATATTGCCACTTAAGCATAGGCAAATTATGCATTTCCAATAAATCAAACATACATAACTAAATGCATATGAAATGATCGTGAGACCCTTTTCCAATTGTTACGTTGTTGTGACCGAGTGCCTGAATTGTCTCATATCTATTTTGGATACTGGGCTCATTAATAGTTGTCCCTTATCCGATGAGGATACAGGGCTCATTATGCGTTAAGCCTGAGGCTCTGAAACACTAGTAAGCTCGAGGCTCATTTTCACTCGTTGAGCTTTAAGCTTTGATTGTTGGTTACTCTAGTCACAACTTCCATTATCTAATTATGCATTCATGTATGGAATACATGTAACCAAATCAATCACATTATACAACACATAGGTCTTCACATTCACATACAAGTAGCACTTCAATATCTTAATCCCCATTCATTTTCATCAAATCTTCTGTCCGGAATCCACAATCAAACACATTCATTTCGCATTCATTTATCATTCACAGCATAACTTAAGCAAGCAATAATTAAAAGAAACCATCTAGGTTACTCACAAGTTACTCTAGAAGCTAATGCCTGGAAGTGTCGGCAACGTCTGGAAGTTGACATTCTAACTGTTCCTCTATAACAAAACAATACACATATATCACAATCTACATAATTATGCGTGTTCATTAATGCACATATATGGAATGAATTATGTACAATGCATATTCATGGCAATCCCAGGTATCCTTCCATCAAGGTTATCATGAACACAATCAAATATCGAAACTCACTTAACTAGCATTATTCGTAGGGTTTATAACTCAATAACCCATTTGAATTCAATTCCATAACCTAATAAGCCATTTCAGATTTTTCTTTAAACTCTGACTTTTGAGTCTACTATTCACGTTAAACTAGAGAGTGCAATTGATATGATTTGGTCTTATAAGCAGAAAGTAGACGAATATTCAAACATAGATGATGGCTAAAGGTAGACAAAATATCAAAGGCAGACGAACTGTAACACAGACGGAAGTAAAACATAGATGGAAACAAAAAGGCAGACGATGAAAGGTTAAGCACAGATGATAAAAGTCAAACATAGACGAAGCACAAAAAGACAGATGCAACGCCAAAAGATAGATGAAGCGTCAAAAGATAGACGTAACGCTAAAAGATAGACGAAGCGTCAAAAGACAGACGCAACGCCAAAAGATAGACGAAGCGCCAAAAGACAGACACAACGCCAAAGATAGACGAAGCGGAGAATAGACTATTCCAAAAGCAGACGAAACACAAAGTAGACGAAGAACAAATGAAAGGCAGATGAAGTGAAGAAAGACAAAAGATATGTGGTCAACATAGACAAGAAGGTCAACCACAGACTATGAAATACAGACACAAAATGGTCAACACAGACGATAAAATAGTCAACCACAGACGATAAAACATAGATGCTAAGTGGTCAACACAGATGATAAAATAATTAACCACAGATGATAAAACACAGATGCAAAGTGGTCAACACAGACAATAAAATAGTCAACCATAGACGATAAAACATAGACACTAAGTGGTCAACACAGACGATAAAATAGTTAACCACAGACAATAAAACATAGACGATAGAATATAGACAATACGTCTATGCTCCTGGACATCTCTAAGTCTTCATTAACTCTCATATAAACACTTAAATATTCATACATGCTCAGTGACGAAACAGAGCATATCAGCTTTCCATATTTAACTCTCTACACTAATCTTATACATCGTTTTATTTCTATTTCAACTCCAAGAACCATTTCACAATACCTGATCACTAATAATCCATCAAAACCTAAATAACACCATATCCCCAATTTTTTTCATCCCTTTAACACAGTGTTTAAGAATACAATTATATGAAAATGCCATGTTCATGCAGATGACAGTAACTCATCAAATTTATTTCTAAATCTCCAATTCTAAAGAATTTATTCACTACCTTCTTGTTGAAAAACTCCAAGATCTTCAACCATCCCCAAAGCCTTAATTGCATGAAAAAATCACGTACTCCTCTATGAACACTAACCAACTTCTGGTCTTTCTTAAGGCAGAAGAAACACTTAGGAGTAAAGGAAATGGTGAGGGATATGAA
>JAOSBN010114575.1:0-10209 GCA_027563595.1 Erythroxylum suave
TAAAGCTTAAGAAATGTATGGGTTTAAGAATTCTAGGATCAATTTTATTGAATGTGCTTTATGGGTTCTCAAATTTGCATTCCTGTTGAATGAGAATTGTGTCTTTTGTGAAGAAAACCAAGGAGGGGATCAAAAGAGGCCAAGGGAGCAAGAGGAAAGACATCCTTAAGCAAAACTTTCCTATAGGTTTCATGTTTGTAATGGGATGATGAATCATTATGTTTTCTTTTTAGTCAAGAAAATAAATGATTTTTAATGGTTAATTGATTGTGAAAAGATGATGTAAGTGCATATGAAATATTTTATGTTCATGAAAGACATGTTTTGAAATTGCATCATTTGGGCAACATGTTTACAAGTTATGAAATGCATGTTATATGGGTTTGGTTTGGTCCCTTAAATATGTTGTAACATCTCGTCCCATATTAAGGGTTAGAACCCAGATTTCAATAATAGAGAGAATAGCAATGTGAGAGTTAGGAAATTTGCATTTCAAGCTCAGCGGAATGTCAGCATGCATGCATATGAATTTGAGCCTCTGCACACGTGAAATTAATTGTACATGCATTCATGAGGGTATAATTGAATTGAATTGTGACTCTTGAAAAATTGTGAATTTTTCAGAATTATGAATGTTTTTATAGTGAAAATATTATTGGTTAGTAGAATTGTGAGATTTATGAATTTTGGTGAACTTAGGATTTATTTTTATAATTTATAGAGTATTGTGGTTAAAATAGAAAAAAGAAGAGAAGAAATCAAATGAAGATTGGAGATAGTTGGATTGTAAATATGAGAGTTAGAGGGAGTTAGTTCAAAAGAGACTAAGTTAAAACTTAGACCTTAGGAAGGTGACAAGTGTAACGTTGCTTATATTATGTGTCAAAAGTTTGAGTAAATTGAGATTTAAAAAGGGGTTGGTACTTATCCTAAGTTCTTTCCTTGTTATTATCATCTTTAAATTTCTTCCCATACACAGAGTTTACCATCAAACTCATTCTGAGAGTTAACTCTGATTCTTCATATCCCTCACCATTTCCTTTGCTCCTAAAGTGTTTCTTCTGCCTTAAGAAAAACCAGAAGTTGGTTAGTGTTCATAGAGGAGTACGTGATTTTGCATGAAATTAGAGCTTTGGGGATAGTTAAAGACCTTGGAGTTTTTCAACAAGAAGGTAGTGAATAAATTCTTTAGAATTGGAGATTTGGGAAATAAATTTGATGAGTTACTGTCATCTGCATGAACATGTCATTTTCATATAATTATATTCTTGAACACTGTGATAAGGGGATGAAAATTTGGGGATATGGTGTTATTTGTTTTTGATGGATTATTAGTGATCAGGTGTTGTGAAATGGTTCTTGGAGTTGAAATATAAATAAAATGATATATAAGATTAATGTAGAGAGTTAGATATGGAAAGGTGATATGCTCTATTTCTTCACTAAAAGTGTATGAATACTTAGGTATTTATATGAGAGTTGATGAAGACGTAGAGATGTCCAGGAGCATAGACATTTCGTCTGTGTTTTATCGCCTGTGGTTGACTATTTTATCATCTATGTTGACCACCTAGTGTTGTATTTCTTATCATCTGTGGTTGACTATTTTATCGTCTATGTTGACCACCTAGCTTCTGTATTCCTTATCGTCTGTAGTTGACTATTTTATCATCCGTGTTGACCACCTAGTGTCTGCATTTCTCATCGTTTGTGGTTGACTATTTTATCGTCTGTGTTGACCACCTAGCGTCTATATTTCTTATCATCTGTGATTGACTATTTTATCGTCTATGTTGACCACCTAGCGTCTATATTCCTTATTGTTTGTGGTTGATTATTTTATCGTCTATGTTGACCACCTAGCGTCTGTATTTCTTATCGTCTGTGGTTAACTATTTTATCGTCTGTATTGACCACCTAGCGTCTGTATTCCTTATCATCTGTGGTTGACCTTTCCTTCGTCTGTGTTGACCACTTAACGTCTATGTTTTATCGTCTATGGTTGACTATTTTATCGTCTGTGTTGACCACCTCGCGTCTGTATTTCTTATCGTCTGTGGTTGACTATTTTATCATGTGTGTTGACCACCTAGCGTCTGTATTTCTTATCGTCTGTGGTTGATTATTTTATCGTCTGTGTTGACCACCTAGTGTCTGTATTTTTTATCGTCTGTGGTTAACTATTTTATCGTCTATATTGACCACCTAGCATCTGTATTCTTTATCATTTGTGGTTGACTATTCTTTCATCTATGTTGACCACCTAGCATTTGTATTTCTTACCGTCTGTGGTTGACTATTCTATCATCTATGTTGACCACCTAGCGTCTGTATTCCTTATCATCTGTGGTTGACTATTCTATCGTCTGTGCTGACCACTTAGCGTCTGTATTTCTTATCATCTGTGGTTGACTATTCTATCGTCTGTGATGACCACCTATCGTCTGTGTTCTTTTGTATTCGTCTATCATCTATATAGACGCATCATCTGTAGTTGACTTTCCTTCGTCTGTGTTGACCACCTATCGTCTATGTTTCGCTTCGTCAGCCTTTGGCGTATTGTCTGTCTTTTGCTTCCGTCTGTCTTTTGCTTCCGTCTGTGTTTCACTTCATCTACCTTTGAGATTTCATCTGCCTTTAGACACTTCATTTTTCTTATGGTGTATCATCTGTATTTCATTCCGTCTACCTTTAGCCATCGTCTTTGTTTTGAATATTCGTCTACTTCTGCTTATAAGACTAAATTATATCAATTGCACTCTCTGATTTAACGTGAATAGTAAACTCGAAAGTCAAAGTTTGGGGAGCAATCTGAAATGGCTCATTAGGTTATGGAATTAGATTCAAATGGGTTGTTGAGGTATAAACCCTACAAACAATGCTAGTTAAGTGAGTTTCGATATTTGATTGTGTTTATGATAACCTTGATGGAAGGATACCCAGGATTGTCATGAACATATATTGTACATAATTCATTCCATATATGTACATTAATGAACACACATAATTCTGCAAATTGTGATATATGTGTGTGTTATTTTGTTATAGAGGAACAGTTGGAACGTCAACTTCCAGATGTTGCCGGCACTTCCAGGCATTAGTTTCGGGAGTAACTTATGAGTAGACCTAGATGGTCTCATTCATTTGTTTATTTTGTTTGACTTTTAGTATTGATTTATTTCTGAGTAATTGTGTGAATGTGATTGGCTGCGATTGATTGAGTTGGTTTCTGGACAGGAGGTCCAATGATTATGATGTTTGATTAAGATATTGAAGTATTCATTTGTATGTGAATTGGATTAACTAAATGCTTCTTGACATGAATGCATGATCACAAAGTGTTCCTCAATATAAAAGTTGAATGCCGGACTTAGGTTCGATGACTGTGAAATCTGGTCTGAGCAATTATGTAAGATTTTGATATATGAGATATTCAGAAATTATTGCATTTCATAAAATGCATGCTCTGATAAAGGTGTTGTGATTCGAATTGCCAGTATAAAGTGCTTCCATGTAGAGTTTTACTTCGTGATTTTCTAATTTGGCATGTAGAGCTATGCTCCAAATTCTGTCTGATTGAGCTGTATGGGCCAGTATCTGTATAAGTCTGTAATAAGCACTCGGTCACAATAATAAGAAATGGAAAGTGAGTCTCATATGCACTGCAATTGCAAAATATGAATGATTAAATTGTATTGAATGTGAAATATGATTTGATGTGAATGTGATTTATATGATTATGTGACTGAGTGAGCCATCGATGATGGTCACTCATTGAGTTCACAAAACTCACCCAAAATTTGCAAATATTTTTCAAAATCAGAAGAATACCCTGTTAGGAAAACGGGAGTATCCCTACAGCATAAGTGAAGGATAGAGGTCGGGATCAATTCGTGTCTGCACTTGTATATTCTTGATTTTGTATCAATTGAGTTTTCTGTAAATTATTGTAACTTGTGTATTGGAATAATTCTGTTATGTAATACTTTCTAAAATGAAAAAGTTAGGGTTGAAATGGACACTATTTGATCATCAATTTTTCGCAAAGGTGTGAATTGTTTTAAAAAGAAAAGATAAAGACTTTTGTAAAGAGATTTAACTGACTGAGTGCTTTAGCACGCCACCCTCACGGGGCACGGACTCGAATATCACCATCAATGTCGGGTTCGGGTCTGGGGGAGTGGGGTGCTACATATGTCAAGTGCACTTTGACTAAAGGCTTCTCCCGCTTACCCGCTAGTGGCATGGAGCTCCTTTACAGACTCATATAAATTCACGACTAAGCAAAAACCATTTTGTGGGTATGCGTTAGTACATTTTGTTCACGGCTACACAAGACCCTTAGGGGAAATGTGTAGTACATTCTATTTTGGACCTACCCAAATCATCTTGATGTGTTTATGTGTTCATGATATATTGACAAGATTAATGCATACATAAATTGTTTTATTGGGAATTTGGTTGAAAATTTAGGAACCATGTGTTTTATGATTCAATAAGAATTTTTTTATGACAATGAATGTTTTAAATGGTTTTGCTTGTTATTCGTTATAAACTTGTTACCTACGAGCTTTTAAGCTCACCCCCATTCCTTCCCATCTTCAGGCGATGAACAAAATTTCGAGTGACCGAGTCCAGAGTCAAGTCATCACTCCAGTTTACATATTTTGTTTTTGAAGTTAGATTATATAAAACAATGCTTTAGTTGCATTTTGAGCGATTCTAGTTTTTGTAAACCTTGTATTTTGGATTATGATACAAGAGGGCTCGAAATGCCCACTAAAGTGTTGTAAAACTCTTATTTGTTTTGAAGAATAATGAAATATATGTATGTTTTGCTCACGATTTTTTTAAGGCTTCTGTATGGCATTTTCAAGCATCTATAGGGATAAAATTTGGATCATGAATTCAGAGGAAAATATGTATTAATCTAGGTTGATTTGGACAAATTTGTCTTCTTGGAAGTGGTAATTTATCCTTTTAGCTTTTCAACGGTATCTAGTATGAAATTTTTGTACCTTTGGATTGAAAGTTAGGGAATGTGTAGGAATATAAAGACGTATCGTCTGTGATAACGTCATATCGTCCTAAGAGTTACATCATCTTAAGTTGACTTTGCTTCGCCTTAAGTTGACCACCTAAATCGTCTGCTTATTGCATTCGCCTATCATCTGTAAAGACGCATCGTCTATGATGACATCACATCATCAGTGATGACGTCATATCGTCCTAAGAATTGCATCATCTTAAGTTGACTTTGCTTCGTCCTAAGTTGACCACCTAAATTTTCTGCTTATTGCATTCATCTATCGTCTATAAAGACGCATCGTCTGTGATGACGTCATATCGTCTTAAGTTGACTTTGCTTCGTCTTAAGTTGACCATCTGAATCGTCTACTTTCTGACAAACTTCGTCTACCCTTTTGCTTTGTCTACTTTTTGTTTCGTCTACTTTTACATTCGTCTGCTTTCCGCCTAAATGACCGAAACTTCTTCTTCTGGACACTGTTCATTTTGTATTGTCTAGTTCCTCTTTGACCCTTTAGACGACAGAATTTGTTCCTAAGGTCTTCAAGAAACTTATAGACTATAAGTCCTCTCTCAAACCAACTAACAAGGATCTTAATCCGATACCTATAATGAAAGTTATGCTAGTTGCCTCAATAGAAAAAGGTTCAATATGATTGAGGACAGAACCAAATTGAATGATCTTGGTGTCATTAGGGACTTAAGCCAAAAAGGGGGGGGGGGTGCAAAATGTTCTAAAGAGGTCAAATTAAAATTCCACTTTGAGTTTTCCCATAAATATGTTCGAAAATAGGTAAAGTGAGTTCTTTTTTAGGACTGGCTAGTGTGGGCACACCACCTTTGTGGGATGCGTGTCCAGATGTCACTAAGGATGTCGGGCGACTCGCAAGGGCGGGGTTGCAACACTTATGGTATCAAAGCATTTAGTTTAAGGTCCAGTTGTAGGACCAAGTTTAGGAGTATCTAAAGCACGAAATGGGTAGGTTGAGACATGAAGTGTACATCCATTGTTTTAAATGAACTACTTGCATTGTTTTAAATTTTTTTTCACGTAATTTGATATTCTTTTATTCAATTTGAATTGTTTTGCATACTTTGAAAATTGTTTTACATGAACTAAAGATTTTCAATGATTTCAAATTGAAGGAGTGAAAAACTCGAGGAGCTATGACTCGACCTCACTCTCGCTAAGGGAGCACGGATGAATCCTATGTCCCTCAAGATGCTGGGACACATTCTGCTCCTGATTCAGAGGCACCTAGTGTGCAGCATGAAGTGCCACGACCTCCATCTCTTATACCTCAAGCAAACCCTCTAGATCTACGGTTCTTTCAAGCCTTTGCTTAGGATTTCACTTATGCCATGGGACAAAGGTTGCAAGTGCCAGTTCTAGCCCCAGTGAAGAGAAGCGGGCAGTATGATAAGCTCCGCAAGTATGGGGCTATAGACTTTAATGGTACTGCAAATCAGGAGGAGGTTGAAGCATGGTTAAAGAGGACCGAGAGAGCCCTACTTCAGATGAAGTGCTCTGATGAAGAGAAGTTGGATTATACAGTTAGCTTACTGCAAGGGGACGCACTTCATTGGTGGGAATTAGTGCCCCACAGTCATGTTATGTCTCCAGTGTTGTTATGGAGAGATTTTGTTAAAGTGTTCAGGAAGAAGTACCTCTCCAGGGTTTATGTACAAAAGAAGGCCAGGGAGTTTCTGAATCTCACACAGAGGGAGATGAACATAAGTGAGTATGAACTGAAGTTCACTCAGCTTTCCCGATATGCGATCAACATTATGGAAAATGAGGAAGACAAGTGTCGTAAGTTTGAGGGAGGTCTTCATTTGGGGATAAAGGAGAAAGCTTTGATCCATAATTTCTGTGACTACCAGCAATTGGTAGATGTTGCACTCCAGGATAAGAAGCTGGAGAATATCAAGTATGAGGTGAGTAGGAAGAGGAAGAATCGAGAGCAGTCTTCCAGGAAGGGGGTAAGTGCTCCAATACTTGAAAGGGGTATGAAGAGCTTCTGCACACAGATTGAGACGGGGAGTAGTGCCTCTGCTAAAAATAAGCAAGCAAGGGCAGTGTCAGTGCAAGCCTCAACAGTAGGAGGCAATAGCAGGGTAGAGAGGAGCAGGAACATGAACCCCTAATGTGAGAAGGGACATATGATCAGGGATTGTCCCCAAGTCACAAGGAAGGAGGGGTCGTAGTTGCAAGCCCTAAGGAGAATTGAAACAATGGGAACCAGGCCCATCACTGAAGTGGTCAGTTCTGGAGCTACAAAGAAGGCTATTCCTCTAGGAAGGTTAAGGGACCAGGCACAGGCAAGAGTGTTTGCCATGACAAGGGAGGAAGCAGCAGCCACACCAGAGATTATCACGGGTATAGCCCGGTTATTTGATTCAGCAGTTTATTTACTAATTGAATTGGTTCCACGCATTCTTTTGTTTTTACAAGTATGATTCTACATGGTGTGATTTTAGTGCCTTTAAATAGTCCTTTTCTTGTTAGTACACCTCTGGGTAGGAATGTAGTAATCAATCAAGTATGTAAAAGCTGTGAGCTCTTCATTGATGGTGCTAGACTGGTAGTGGATTTACTACCTCTTGACCTAAAAGGCTTAGATGTTATACTTGGAATGGATGTTATGGAAAAATATCAAGCAAAGCTGGATTGTAGCCTTAAGGAGGTGAAATTTGACTAGAGTAACGGTGTGAGGGTGATTTTCAGAGGGGACAAGAAAGTGCCATCACCAAGAATTATTTCTACTTTACTAGCTGACAGGATGATGAAGAAGGGGTGTGAAGCCTTTTTGGTGCACGTTCTGGACTCCGATGTGGAGGAAGGGAGGTTAGAGGATTTTCCAGTTGTGAGGGAATTTCCTGATGTGTTCCCAGAGGGCTTACCTGGTTTGCCATCGGTAAGGGAAATCGAGTTTGTCATCAACTTGATTCCTGAAACCGCACCCATTTCCATACCATTGTATAGGATGGCTCTAGCTGAGCTGAAGGAGCTTAAGGAACAGTTGGAGGAATTGTTAAAGAAGGGGTATGTAAGGCCAAGTTCGTTACCTTGGGGAGTGCCTGTTCTATTTGTCAAGAAGAAGGATGGAACATGGAAAATGTGTATTGATTATCGAAGACTCAACAAGGTGACCATTAAAAATAATTATCCTCTGCCATGAATAGATGATCTGTTTGACTAGCTGTAGGGAGCAAGGGTCTTTTCCAAGATTGATCTCAGATCGGGCTATCATCAGCTTAGAATTAGAGAATCTAATGTAAATAAGACAGCCTTTAGGACACGTTATAGGCATTACGAGTTCCTAATTATGCCTTTTGGTTTAACCAATGCTCCAGCTGCATTTATGGATCTTATAAATAGGGTCTTCAAGGAGTATCTGGATCAGTTTTTCATAGTGTTTATAGATGACATTCTGGTGTACTCCAAGAGTGAAGGGGAACATAAGGAACATCTCAAGATAATATTGCAGACTCTGAGGGAGAGGGAACTTTATGCCAAATTCAGCAAATGTGAATTTTGGCTCCATGAGGTGATATTCCTTGGACATGTAATTTTTGAGAATGGGGCACACGTTGATCCAAAGAAAATTGAAGCAGTGGTGAAGTGGCATGCACCCAAGATAGTGACGGAAGTGAGGAGTTTTTTGGGTCTAGAAGGTTACTATAAGAGGTTTATGGAAGGATTCTCTATGATCGTTGCTCCACTAACTAGGTTATTGAGGAAGAATTAGAACTTTATCTGGAGTGATGAGTGCCAGAAGAGCTTTGAGGAGCTTAAGCATAGATTGACAACTGCTCCAATTCTAACTTTGCCTATGGGAGATGAGGGTTATACAGTATATAGTGATGCTTCAAGAAAGAGGTTTGGGATGTGTATTGATGCAAGGTGACAAGGTAATAGCATATGCCTCACAGCAGCTAAAGCCTTATGAATTAAATTACCCATGATTTGGAATTGGCAGCGGTGATTTTTGCCTTAAATATTTGGAGACATTATCTGTATGGGGTTCAGACGAGGATCTTTACTAACCATAAAAGTCTCAAGTACTTACTAAGTCAGAAAGAGCCGAATTTGAGACAGAGAAGGTGGATTGAGTTGCTTAAGGATTATGATTTGTTGATTGAGTACCATCTAGGCAAGGCAAATGTTGTGGCAGATGTCTTGAGTAGGAAATCATCAATAGCCCATGTTTAAACAGTTTATCTGCCGTTATTGGAAAAGATGGCTAAGCTTAGGATAAGTTTGAAACAAGAGGAACCTCATTTTATTTTTGCTACCTTCAGAGTGAGACCGATATCTAGAGAGAAGGTTAGGGAGTTACAAGCACAACATGCAGAATTAAGGAAGCTCCGAGAAGAAATTCAGAATGGAAAGAAGTCTGAAGTGGTAGTGATTGAGCCCAAGTTTATTACATAAATTGGCTACACTTTTGCTACCCTTAATGTACTTTTTGACTCTTAATTTGTGATTTTTTGTGCTTTAATTAGTCCCTTATATAAATTTACACTTTATACAATTTGACAGTAGATTTGTCACAAGTTGACATTAATTTCATGATAAATTTTCCAAGAACATTGACACTACGAATTGTCATTGATAATGTAGGGGAAAAGAAGAGTCAAAAGCATTAGGAAGTGCACGCCGCGACTTTAGATTCATCTCGCCGCGGCGAGGACATCAGAGCCACACATGTCGCGGCACCTGTGAAGCACTTCACCGAGACGAGGATTAAAGGGAAGCACGCCGCGACTCTATCAAGAGCACGTCGCGGCGAAGGGGCCAGAATTAACTCGACGCGGCACCTACTCACTTTGCCGCGGCGAGCTAATTAAATACCGGCTCCGTCTCTCACTGTATTAACCCGACCCGCATCCATCTTTTATAAACTCGACTATTTTAGGTCAAAGGAGAAGGAGAGATACTGGAAGAAGATACGAAGAGATACGAAAGAAAATAGAAGCAGAAACGAGAGGGACGCTTCGGAGGCAGAAGGCGACTCCTTCACCATCATCATCGATCATCACCATCATTCCATCCGACACCGTCACGTCTTCTGTTACCATGGCGACTTCCCACATTCAACAGTGGAGAGGCAGTCCGACGACGATGAGTAGCTAAACACCAATCCCTCTTGAAAATGTAGCAACGGTTTGAGTTCA